>JAOPHQ010006044.1:75000-106456 GCA_030340625.1 Merluccius polli
GTCCACTTCCACCCTCTTCCTGTGTGTCCCGCAGGTACGCCATGGTGGTCTCTAGTGGTCTCTGGTGGTCTCTAGTGGTCTCTGGTGGTCTCTAGTGGTCTCTAGTGGTCTCTGGTGGTCTCTAGTGGTCTCTAGTGGTCTCTAGTGGTCTCTGGTGGTCTCTAGTGGTCTCTAGTGGTCTCTAGTGGTCTCTGGTGGTCTCTGGTGGTCTCTAGTGGTCTCTGGTGGTCTCTAGTGGTCTCTGGTGGTCTCTAGTGGTCTCTAGCGGTCTCTAGTGGTCTCTAGTGGTCTCTATTGGTCTCTAGTGGTCTCTGTTGGTCTCTGTTGGTCTCTAGTGGTCTTTAGTGGTCTCTATGGGTCTCTATATTGGTCTTCATTTGTCTCTATTGATCTCTCTTGGTCTCTAGTGGTCTCTGTTGGTCTCTGGTGATCTCTGGTGGTCTCTGGTTGTCTCTGGTGGTCTCTAGTGGTCTCTGTTGGTCTCTGGTGGTGTCTAGTGGTCTCTGGTGGTCTCTGTTGGTCTCTGGTGGTCTCTAGTGGTCTCTAGTGGTCTCTGTTGGTCTCTGGTGGTTTCTGGTGGTCTCTAGTGGTCTCTGGTGGTCTCTAGTGGTCTCTGGTGGTCTCTGGTGGTCTCTAGTGGTCTCTGGTGGTCTCTAGTGGTCTCTGTTGGTCTCTAGAGGTCTCTGGTGGTCTCTAGTGGTCTCTGTTGGTCTCTAGTTGTCTCTAGTGGTCTCTGTTGGTCTCTGTTGGTCTCTAGTGGTCTCTAGTGGTCTCTCTTGGTCTCTATTGGTCTCTAGTGGTCTCTATGGGTCTCTATATTGGTCTTCATTTGTCTCTATTGATTTCTCTTGGTCTCTAGTGGTCTCTGTTGGTCTCTAGTGGTCTCTGTTGGTCTCTGTGACGAATAAATAACAGCACATGTATCAACAGGCTGTAATATCCTCACATAGCCACAAGGGAACAGGACCAAATATATAAGCTGTATTAACCGCACCTGGCCACCAGATGGCAGCACATAATACACTGGAGGCGGGCGCTCAACACTAGCCAATCAGAGCATATTACACGTCATAGAGGCCACGCCTGCCCAGGTACTATCGAGCACACAAGCAGGAGAGGGCAGAAACTCTACAGGCAGCGTATCTATTAGATATCCAGCTAAGAGTCGCTCCACGCGTGAACTATACAATACCTCTCCTTTTGCTTCATAGATAATATACCTAAAGCTAAACAAATAAAGTCAGTTAAAAGCGATCCTGTGTCGGCGGCCTTCTTCCTCAAAGATCACTACATCTCTAGTGGTCTCTGTTGGTCTAGTGGTCTCTAGTGGTCTCTGTTGGTCTCTGTTGGTCTCTAGTGGTCTCTGTTGGTCTCTGTTGGTCTCTAGTGGTCTCTATTGGTCTCCGTTGGTCTCTGGTGGTCTCTAGTGGTCTCTAGTGGTCTCTGTTGGTCTCTGGTGGTCTCTAGTGGTCTCTGTTGGTCTCTAGTGGTCTCTATTGGTCTCTAGTGGTCTCTATTGATCTCTAGTGGTCTCTATATTGGACTCTATTGGTCTCTAGTGGTCTATATTGGTCTCTGGTGGTCTCTATATTGATCTCTATTGGTCTCTATTGATCTCTGTTGGTCTCTTTCTTTCTCGTTCTCATGCTATTGTAGATACATGTTAATTACTCAATATTACACACACACACACACACCCGCGGCGCTACTATTGGGCCCACCCATTTTGAGCTATCATTATAGTGAGTAGTGAGTGATTTTCATTCTAGCTGTTCATCCAATAAGCAGCCTGAGGAATGCTTTGAGTGAAAGCTTCTCAGCCAATCAGCGGCTTCTACCCCACCCCTCTCCCCATCACGTCCTCCCGTAGCCAAACCTCACAGGTAGGCTACTGAGTCGCTGTCCTGCCGCAGAAAAAGCGCTGAAACAGAGATAAAGGGGTTCCTACGGAAGCCGAGAACGGCCGTGATTGCTTATCATTTTGTAGGCCCGTTATCTCGAGATCACGACTTAATTATCTCATTATCTCGACATAACGAACATGTTGCGTGTCTAGTAACACCAACCCGGCAGCTCCACACCACTCCAACATCAGCCATGAAGCCGGCCAGGGCCTCGGATCTGGTTCGCAATGAAGCGGACAATTACGTCAGGCTCACTTAAGCAAACTCGCCTATAAAGTTGGAGTCTGGCTAGTCTTCTTCTTAACTGACGAAGACTTATATGAATGTTGTCCATAATAGAGAGACACAATGCCATTTCGGCTTGTGTCAGTCCTTGATTAAAGTAAAATCGTGGTCTCTCCTTCTCACATTGTCAATTCTTACTGAAAGAACATCAATGGGGAAGTCAAGTTGCGATCTCCGCAAAACCATGAATTTGCGATCTCGACATAGTGAGATAATTAAGTCGTTATCACAAGAAAACAGGCCTAAAAAATGTATGAGCAACCACGGCCCGTACTCGGCTTCCTTAGGAACCGGTTTGGGTTTTTTGGGGCTTATTTTAACTGGCCCATCCAGTTTTGTGGAGGCCCACCCACAATCAAATTCCTGGCGCCGCTAGTGCACACACACACACACACACAGTGCACGAGATGGGGGGCGGAGTCACGTGTCGTGGGAGGAGAAGGGAGGAGAGCGGGAGGAGAGGGGATGACGTCATGTTCAGAAAACGAAAGTTAGTATTCACAGGAACCAAAGCCACTCGACGTGGAGGAGAGACAGAAAACGCATTTTGGAAGAAAGAAATCGTCTGGCAGACAGAAACCACAACAAGGTGAGTAAAACAGCACAACTATGAGAGAAGTTGAGGAGTCAGAAACATAATGGAGTTGCTCAACACATAAACCTTGTGGTCTGTGTCTAGGAATGGCCTCTGCTAACACTTCCTGGTCTGAGGACAACTTTTCCTGCTCCATCTGTCTGGATGTGTTCAACAGCCCAGTTTCCACACCTTGTGGACACAACTTCTGCAGAAACTGTATTACAAAGTTCTGGGATGACCAAGTCCAGTACAAATGTCCCGTTTGCAACGAGCTTTTCCACACAAGACCTGATCTACGAGTCAATACCCTCTTATCAGAGATGGTGGATCAGTTTAGACGGTCCGTACGAGTCAAAGAGCAGCCTAGTGTTGAACCAGGAGAAGTTCCCTGTGACGTCTGTACGGGGACCCAGCTGAAGGCTGTGAAGTCCTGCCTAGTGTGTCTTATCTCTTACCGCCACACCCACCTGGAGCCACATCAGAGAATCGCAGTCCTGAAGAAACATCTGCTGGTCGAGCCTATGGACCGTCTGGAAGACAGGATGTGTAAGAAACACAACCAACTCCTGGAGCTGTTCTGCCAGACTGACCAGGTGTGTGTGTGTCAGGTGTGCACAGATGGTGACCACAGGTCCCATCCTGTTGTACCTCTAAAGGAGGAATATGAAGTGAAGACCGCCCAGCTGGGGAAGATAGCGTCTGAAGTTCAGCAGATGATCCAGGAGAGACAACGAAAGACTAAAGAGATCAAAGACACAGTAGACCGCAGCAAAGCAGACGCAGACAGACAGATAGCCGACGCTGAGCAGGTCCTCACTGCTCTGATGAGCTCCATTGAAAAGTGGCGAGATGATTTCAACCAAACGGTTAAAGAGAAACTGAAATCCACAGAGAAACAAGCTGAAGGCCTCATCAAAGAGCTGGAGCAGGAAATAGAAGAGCTGACCAATAGACGCTCAGAGGTGAAGCAGCTCTCACACACTGAAGACCACCTCCACCTCCTCCAGACCTTCAGTTCCCTGAAGAATCCTCCACACACCAGGGACTGGACGAAGGTGGAGGTCCGTCCTCTGACATACATTGGGAGCTTGAGGAGATCCCTGGATCAGCTGGAGGAGACACTGAACATGGAGAGGAAGAAGCTGCGTGATGAACTGAAGATGGTCCAGCAGTATGAAGTAGATGTGACTCTGGATCCTGATACAGCTTATCCCCGTCTCATCCTTTCTGAGGATGGGAAACAAATACATGATGGAGATGTAGAGAAGAATCTCCCAGACAACCATAAGAGATTTACAAACTATCTATCTGTTCTCACAAAGCAGAGCTTCTCCTCAGGGAGATTTTACTTTGAGGTCCAGGTTAAAAACAAGACTCAGTGGGGTTTAGGAGTGGCCAGAGAGTCCATCAGCAGGAAACGTCTCCTCATGGTGACCCCAGAGAACGGCTACTGGAATATTGTCTTCAACAATGATCAGTTGGTATTTAAAGATAACCCTGATGTCCGTCTCCCTCTGAGAGCTGAGCTCCAGAAGGTGGGGGTGTTTGTTGATTATGATGAGGGTCTGGTCTCCTTCTATGATGTGGAAGCCAGGGTTCATATCTACTCTGCTACTGGCTGCACCTTTCGTGAGCCTCTCTATCCAATCCTCAGTCCAGGTAACTATAATTATAAAGGTAGTAACTCCGCCCCCCTGATCATCTCACCTGTCAATCAAACAGAGTAGGACCTTCCTTTGATGACAATATGAATAAACAACCATAACAACTAACGATATTTCCTGAATGAGAATCTCTACTATGTGGGATCTGAGGGAACTGCATTAATGTCTTACTGTTCACCATTTGTCATTTAACAAGGAGAAATTAATTGAGAAAATATCCCTGCCTATTATAAAATATAACCCGTTATAAATGATTAGATAACACTGTATTGTTCAATGTCTGTTTTCTCCTCAATGTGTTTCATAAGTTTAATGCTGTAAAATTGTTAACGGATGCAGTTATGTTGATCATGTGTGGAGGATTAATTTTATAATATGATAATCTGTAGTTTTTAAACACTACATTTCTATTGGTTTATACTTCTGAATCATGAATGATAACACAATCAAACGTTTGTACACTTTTCTGATTTCAATAAAAAATAGCAACAAAAAAATAGAATTGGTTAATTCTGAGTGGAATACAAAAAAAGAAAAGTTGTGATGCCTAAATCCCCCATTTTAACACATTTTGAGATTGATTTCAGGATTAAAATCACCGAACAACAGCACAGGTTTGTAGCTGATGAGCCAGTAAAAGACTGTTAATCCCTGCCATACATCAAGCTAACATGTGTTGCTACACAAAGGTCACAGTGACTACATGTAATGATTCCCCACACGTGTTAGTATCTGACTGCCTCACACACACACACACACACACACACAGGGTTATACTAGTCAGTAAGTTGAGTTTCATGTTTTAAAAGGTGAATTGTAATTTCCAATCTGTGCTCTTGTGGCTCTGCAAGTCATGCTGTTGTTATTATCCGGCTGCAGTCAGCGAGGACATTTCTACTCTCCATTGATCCCATGTTGCCTCATGACTTTACTCTCCAAGCTAACATTATGGAGGTCAGAAAACATGGCGTCGTGTATAGAGGTGTCCTCATCTCTTACCAGGACACTGACTCTCCTCTCCTCCTCTCCACCACTGAACGGCTCGTTTTCTTCTTCTTCTTCTTCTTCTTCTTTGGAGTTTTACGGCAGCCGGCATCCAAGAAGTTGCATTGCTGCCATCTATGGTACTAGCACCTTAGTGCACTATATTCTGCTGAACAGTCCAGTGTCCTTTAAAAATGTGAACAGATATCTTTTCCCTCTCCAACTTGATCCTACTTCTAAAATACTCTTCAAAGAAACTTCTTCCAAACCAATTTCTCTCAAATCTCTTATCAGATCTTGTCTTTGGCGGTCATATTTTCTACAAGAAATCAAAACATGCTGCACCGTCTCAGGTTCCTGACATGAACACAAGCCATTCTGATGTTTCCCTAAAACAAATAAAGTGTTATTCAGACATGTATGACCAATCCTCATTCTAGAAATAATAACTTGTTCCTTACGTGTAAATCCTTCACTTTTACAAACATTAATTGACTCAGTTACTCTACTATTTAATGAGAATAGGTGCCTCCCTTTATTTTCTTGTTCCCAAAATTGTTGCCATTTTAAAATAGTTTTCTGCCACACAATACTTTTACCTTCCCCCTTGGACAAATTTATATCAACATCTATAACTTCCTTTTTTGCAGCTTCCTTAGCCAATTTATCAACCTTCTCATTTGCTGCAATACCCACATGTGCTGGGACCCATACAATTGATATTTCCACCCCTCTCCTTTTTACATCTCTAATTGCCAGAAGAATATCATAAATAAGATCTTGCCTACTTTTTGACAATCCCTTCCCAATACTATTGATAGCTGACACAGAGTCACTGCATATCAAAACGTTATGGTTCTGTATCTGCTCAGTCCATTGCACTGCCATCAGGATTGCATACAATTCTACTGCAAACACACTCAAATAATTTGAAGTTCTCTTAAAAACTTGGGCATTCCATCTCTGAACAACAAAAGCTGCACCTGTAGCACCTGTCTCTTGGTCTTTTGACCCATCAGTGAAAATTAATATATGCTCCTGATACCTTTCTCCTACATGACACTGGAATTCATGTACCAAATTTGACTCAGGATTTCGTAACTTAGTCTCAAGAATCTCTAGATCTACCTCTGGGACCTCCAACTGCCATATAGGAACTATTGGCCACAGCACTCCTGGACAAAAGTTGTGGTCACGTATAGACATTTCCTGTGCCAATGCTTCCCCAGTCCATCCAAAACTTGGAAGTCTTACTACCTCTCTCTCCCAGCTTGCCTGGATTGCAATTTTAACTGGATGATCACACCTTTGACCCATCAAGTTGACCCAGTAGTTAGCCTGAAGCTGTTTTCTTCTAACCCAAAGTGGCATTTCTCCTGTTTCTACCTGCAAGGAACAAACTGGAGAAGATCGCACTGCTCCTGTACATATTCTCAGTGCCTTAGCTTGAACTATATCTAATTCAGTTAAAACTGATTTGGCTGCAGATCCATAAACCAAACACCCATACTCAATTCTGGCTCTAATTAAATACACATAAATTTGCTTCAAAGAAGCTACATCTGCTCCCCATTCTGTTCCAGCAAGACATCTCATTAAATTCATTACTCTTTTACATTTGTTCACTACATTCAGTATATGAACCCTCCATGTAAGTCTTGTATCAAGCCACGCACCAAGAAACTTAAAACTTTTAACCCTTTCCAAATTCCTTCCATATAACTTCAGTTTTAAATTTTCATCTATTTTCTTCCTAGTAAAAAACACAACCTTAGTCTTCTCAATAGAAAATCTAAAACCCCATTTCCTTCCCCAATCCTCCACTAGGGTTAGAGCCTCCTGTACCTTTTTCAGGATATACTTCACATTCTTTCCCCTTTTCCACAGACTACCATCATCTGCAAATAGTGACTTCCCAATCTCAGGGTGGACATTAGAAAAAACATCATTAATCATTATGTTGAATAGCAATGGACTAATAACACTACCTTGTGGTGTCCCATTTTCTACCAAACATCTTCTAGATATTTCTTTCCCTATTCTCACCTGTATAGTTCTACCATTTAAAAAGTCCATTACCCAATTAAACATATTTCCCCCAATTCCTAGCATATGCATTTTAATTAAGAGACCTTCTACCCATAACATATCATACGCTTTTTCCACATCTAAAAATACTGCCACAACAGTTTCTTTCTTTATCTGAGCTTTTCTTATTTCATCCTCAATACATATGATTGAATCAATAGTACTTCTCCCCTTTCTAAAACCACTCTGATACCCAGCCATTAACCCCCTTTCCTCCATAAAGTGCATCATCCTTCCATTGACCAACCTTTCCATTAACTTACCTAAGTGAGAAGTTAGCGCTATTGGCCTATAATTTGCTGGATTACTAGCATCTTTTCCTGGTTTTCTTATTGGAACAATAACCGCCTCCTTCCACCCTGCAGGAATTCTTCCCTCCTCCCACACTTTGTTAAATATATTTAAAACCTTCTGAATCCCCTCATCACTTAAATGTCTCAACATACAATAACAAATTTCATCTTTACCAGGAGAAGAATTCTTACACTTATCCAATGCATTTCTTAATTCTCTCAGTGTAAATGGAACATTATATTTATCCTCTAACCTTTCTTTCCTTTGAATAACTTCAGTATATATATTCTTCTTCTGATAAATTACTAGAGTGCAGGGGCGCAGATGGGATTTTTGAACTGGGGGGGGACGAAGCTGCCAGAAAATAATTTCAACTGAACATAATTTTTGTGTAACTTGGCCATTTACTAGTGCTCAAATGCTTACTATTGTAATAGCCTATGGGTTAATTGCAGTGTGCGAAATACCCAACAATATTCGGGGGGGCTGGCTCCCATCTCCCGATTGTTGCGCAATACTGATCTAAATTTTCTCCATATACAGTAGTAGGTCTATAACATTACAATAAGCCAAGACAACTACAGCAGGGATAATCAACTGGCTTGTAGGATTGATATACTGATCCCAAATAAAGAACATTATAGATGATTATGTATGAAACGCCTGATGAAAATGTTATCTGTCTGAAATGCCAATCACCCAACAAAGCCTCATGCCTTATGGAAAACACGTTTTATTCATTTGAGCATGAACTACAGTGTGAACAATAACAAATGTATACAGCAAAAAATACACTGCACTCAAGAAAAATGGGTGAAATGGCTAATATTTAAAACAAACGACAGATCAAGTACTAGCTATTTTAAATATAGGAACAGCTTGTAGTTTCCTGTTCTTTTTTTGTTTGTTTTTAATTTATTTTATTTTATTCTCTGTCTGTGTGTGTTTGTCTCCCCATTTGGGAGCTCTGTTATTCACAACTGTCAAAAATGCAATAACGAAAAAGTTACAACAACAAAAAAAAATACACTGCACATTAAATGAAAGACCAAAAAACATCTCTCCTCCTTTCAACTCCCTGAACATACTGCTGAGCAATTTCCTGTTTTTTCAGGCTGTCAAGCCTCTCTTGGTGGATATGGCACACAGCAATGCCATTGAGCCGTTTTTGCGTCATGGTTGATCGCAACCATGTTTTAAGACGCCGTAATCCACTGAAACTGCGCTCAGCTTCAGCTGATGATATCGGAACTACCATCAACAATCTAACCAGTGTCTCTACCTGATCAAACAGGCCACGGACTTCTGGGGGCATTTCCTTTAAGGCATGCACAGCATCTGCAGTGGTGCTGACCTTGTATTTTCTTTTAAACATGGCCAGTTGGACTCTCAAGTCATCTTCTTTAAGCTCGGGATATCTGCGAATCGCAGCATCATTTGCTGTGGGAGTCAGGAGAGTGTTTTCTATTTCTTTCAAAGTTTGAATGCCTGGTTGCATAAACCTTTCAGAAATCTGTGTATCTACTGTGTCTAGGACACGGTAGAACTCGACTCTGTAAAACTCCACAGCTGATTGAGGAGTGTATGCAGGAGCCTGCCCAGAATATCTCTTAGGAGGCCTCTGCGTGCGGGGTAGAACAATCGGTTCTAGAGACAGACTGGCACATCTGTCCTCTGCCTCCTTAAAGACTGCCTCAAAGTGTTCAGTATTTCTTTTAGATTTCATGCTGTCCTGGACCAGGGAGACAGCAGACAGCATGCCCTCCATTGTTTGTGTTTTCTTTTGGAGAGCTTTGTTTAAGACCTCTAGCTCATTGATCACCTCTAAAGCAACCAGAAGTCCCAGGACAACATTCCCCTGTTGCAGTCGAACACGCAAGCCCTCTGCCCGGCTTGCAGACTCAGAGTGACTTGCAGCCATGTCATCCAGTGCACTAAGCACCATTCCATATTGGCTGAGAACAGCACGGATAGCAGGTGAGCGTACAGTCCACCTTGTGGGACATAAAGGCCTGATGGACAGCGCTGGGGCTTCCCCTTCAGCTGCAACAATTGCTCTAAATTTGTCTTTCACCTTACCAGACTGCCCAAAAAATGTGCCCAGATCATGTATCCAGTCAAGAGCATTTCGCACTACACATGAGGCTGAGCAAGCTTGTTGTGTAACTAAATTCACACAATGTGCTCCACAGTGTATATATGGTGCTAGTGGCTGTGCTCGCTGAATAACAGCCTGTGCACCTGAGTATTTCCCAGCCATATTTGAAGCACCATCATAGGCCTGACCTCTGAGACCTGATAGTGGCAAATTCAGCCTCACCAGGACATCTAAAATGATTCTGGCAAGGTTTTCCCCTGTTGTAATGGTTGTTTCATAAAGGCCTACGAAGTCTTCATGCACTTGTAAATCCTTGTCAACATGGCGTACACAGACAGCCTCCTGCTCAACACCAGAGACATCCCTTGTGCCATCCATAATAATGGAGTATTGCAGGACAGGCAAGGACCGGATTTCCTCTGCAATTTGCCTGATAATTGATGAACTCATCGAATTTATCCGTTCATTCTGACAATCCCATGATGTGTGCATTCCCCTCTTTTGTGCCAACCACCTGCTCAAGGATTGATCATCCTCAGCTTTGTATTTTAAGAGCTGACCGTGGTTTCCTTCATGATGGTCATGCCCTCTGAAGGCCAATCCCTGCCTTGCCAGGAACATTTCCCCCCCCTATTATTTTTAACAGGTTTGCTCTGTTTTCTGCTTGCTGCATACTAACTGCACTGCTCAAGTGTGTAGTAACTGGCCTGTTTGCATGTGCAGCAGTTGTCACAGCCAGTTTGTGACCATCTGATTTTTCATGCATTGAAAATCTTTCAAGGGCCTTTTTCCAGTTTTGAAACCCAGAACTGACAAAAGCTGTGTCTATACTTTTAGCTTGTACTGGTTTACCTGACTTGAAATATTTTGAGCAGTGGAAACACAAAATGCCATCAGTGCCCGTTTGAAAATGCAACCAGGGATACCTGTCGTACCACGCCTTTTGGAAAGTCAGTGTCCGGTCTTTGAGCACTTGTTTGTGCAAAAGTTTAGGGTCATGTTGATTTGGCTTAGTGTATATCATACTTATGTTCGCTTCCTCTCCTTCTGTGTTACCTCCTGTTTCTCCTTGCTCTATCCCTGCTTCTCCTGTCTGTTCTTCCCCCCTCTCTCCTTGCTCTATCCCTGCTTCTCCTGTCTGTTCTTCCCCCCTCTCTCCTTGCTCTATCCCTGCTTCTCCTGTCTGTTCTTCTCCCCTCTCTCCTTGCTCTATCCCTGCTTCTCCTGTCTGTTCTTCTCCCCTCTCTTCTTGTTCTGTCCCTGCTTCTCCTGTCTGTTGTCTTCTTGCTTCTCCTTGTTCTGTCCCTGCTGCTTCTTCTGTCTGTTGTCCTCCTGTTTCTCTTTCTTCATGCTGTCTTTTCCTGCTTTTCCTCACCCCTGGCAAATTCTTTGACTGACTACAGCCTACCTCCCTGTCATCAGAAATCACCTGCAGGCCAGGAGAATAATGTTAACATTAAAATTTTATTTTACTTATTATTAATGATGGGACTCATTAATAACCTAATAAAATATTATAATCTAAATAATTAGGCCTAAAGCTTTTGTATTTAACTATTCTTAATTGCATGTCAGTATTTAATTATTTGAATTAAATTAATTTTGGTACATGATGGAACCAATGCAGATACATTAATTAGCTAATAAAAACAAAATGGTGTTTATTTTTTATGTTTAACATAAAGTGCAATATGAACAAGAAATATGATTGCATTGTTCACAAGACACAAACTTAAATGTAAATTATCTATAGTCTATAAATTAATCAAGCTTTTCCAGGATTTGTTGTAAACTTTCTATGTCTTAAACACATTTTCAGGAATTAAACTTCTTCTAAATTAATTTGCTATAGACTTCACAAACAGGCTAATAATAAATAACTATAAATGGTGTTGGAACTTGGAAGCACATCATTGGCCAAGTTGAAACTCTACACCACTGTAATGTTAAAAATAATAATTAAGTTGAAGGATTTGTATGCTAGGCTACTTTTTAAATATTTAAAATGTCTTAACAGTAGGCTAACTAGCTTAACTAAGTAACTTAGTGCCTTCAAATAACGTTACTCCCATTTATTTTTATTTGAAAACCACTGTCTGGCCTACGGTACTTACATTGTTTGTTTTTTGAAAAAAAGATGTGATTGTTTTTTGTCTCTTCATTTTCTTTCTTCCATAGAGTAATAAAATTCCTTTGTTTAATGGAAATGTTCTGTCACTAGTTCCTTCTGAGCGTAATGATATTTTCCTACTCGAGTGGTGACACGGCTCACTGTCACGTGATCGCGCTTGTTGCGGATAAATAATGACATGTATCAGCAAGCTATAATAACTACACATAGCCAGGAGTAGAAATAAATATCCAGGTTGTAGTAACTGCACTTCAACACATGATGGCAGCAAACATAATACACTGGAGGCGGCGCTCAACGCTAGCCATTGTGCGTCATGGAGGCCACGCCTCCTGCGCAGAGATTTCCGGCGGAAGTCGCCGGCTCCCTAGGCAGCGCATCAACACAGAGGCAAAGCTTAGCGGGCTCTCCACGCGTGGCATTTACATTTACTTCTCCACATGCTTGGTAGATTAAGATAACTAAACCTAAACAAATAAAGTGAGTTATAAGCGATTCCTGTGTCGGCGGCCTTCTTCCTCGGAGCACAACTCAACACGCTGCACCGCGCTCTCGGCTAAAGTCCGGGCAGTAGGGGGGAGAGGGAGAGAGAGAGAGAGAGAGAGAGAGAGAGAAGGCGCTATTTCTGCTCTGTGCTACAATAATGGGAAGCGGCAAACAGAGCAGAAATAGCGCATATTCTGCAAATACGAGCGGCGCGAATCCACGCGGTCACCAGTCAGCAAACAGCACGTGGGCGCGGGCCGTGACGTCGACCCTTCTGATTCATCACCACAATGCGGCCGGGAGCTAGCCTGGTGATCCGCTAATCAACTAGTCAACACGGCCCCTAAGCGGCCGAGTTTGCGAGGCGGCGCGATTGCACGCGGATCATTCGCGTGCAGTGGGCATTGGGCCTAACTCTCTCGGCGGGGGACGGATCGGATCTAACTCAGAGGCATATAAAAACTGGGGGGGACATGTCCCCCCCGTCCCCCGTGCTATCTGCGCGCCTGCTAGAGTGTATTCACCATCATTTCTACCTTCTCTAAATTTGATACAGCCACCTGATCCCCATCTGAAAGGATTGGATAATTCCACTCTCTCCTATTAACGGCTCGTTTTATTGTGTCAGTGGTTTTAAAAAGCCCCTGATGGTCAGTGCGTCCGTCTCTGTGCTCACCATAGGCGTCAGTAGGGAGGCTGTAGCCGACTAACAGACAAACTACCGTCAGTAAACCGCGGGGAGAGACGGCGAGACCGCAAGCCGTCTCACTTTCAGTCAGGAGGAGACACAGCGTCGGTTAAACCGTCGGTTAAACCCGGAGCGCTACGGACGGACCGACCGTTACTGTCTAGTCACGCGGACCGCGCATGCGCACCGGGGCGAGTTCCCACCGCGAGCTCGGCGCCAGTAAAACAACTCTTTAGTCTCTTTCTTTATTTGTTGGGTTGAATATCGGATCGGGGCTGAATAAAAAGTATTGCCACCACTAATCACCACCACGTCTCTCGTTGTGCGCACACACACACACACACACACATACGCACACACACACACACACACACACACACACACACACACACACAGAGTGCACGAGATGGGGGGCGGAGCCACGTGTCGTGGGAGGAGAAGGGAGGAGAGGGGGAGGAGAGGGGATGACGTCATGTTCAGGAAACGAAAGTTAGTGTTCACAGGAACCAAAGCCACTCGACGTGGAGGAGAGACAGAAAACGCATTTTGGAAGAAAGAAATCGTCTGGCAGACAGAAACCACAACAAGGTGAGTAAAACAGCACAACTATGAGAGAAGTTGAGGAGTTAGAAACATAATGGAGTTGCTCAACACATAAACCTTGTGGTCTGTGTCTAGGAATGGCCTCTGCTAACACTTCCTGGTCTGAGGACAACTTTTCCTGCTCCATCTGTCTGGATGTGTTCAACAGCCCAGTTTCCACACGATGTGGACACAACTTCTGCAGAACCTGTATTACAAAGTTCTGGGATGACCAAGTCCAGTACAAATGTCCCGTTTGCAACGAGCTTTTCCACACAAAACCTGATCTACGAGTCAATACCCTCTTATCAGAGATGGTGGATCAGTTTAGACGGTCCGTACGAGTCAAAGAGCAGCCTTGTGTTGAACCAGGAGAAGTTCCCTGTGACGTCTGTACTGGGACCCAGCTGAAGGCTGTGAAGTTCTGCCTCATGTGTCTTACCTCTTACTGCCACACCCACCTGGAACCACATCAGAGAGTCGCAGGCCTGAAGAAACATCTGCTGGTCGAGCCTATGGACCGTCTGGAAGACAGGATGTGTAAGAAACACAACCAACTCCTGGAGCTGTTCTGCCAGACTGACCAGGTGTGTGTGTGTCAGTTCTGCACAGACGGTGACCACAGGTCCCATCCGGTTGTACCTCTAGAGGAGGAATATGACGTGAAGACAGCCCAGCTGGCGAAGATAGAGTTTGAAGTTCACCAGATGATCCAGGAGAGAAAAAGAAAGATTAAAGAGATCAAAGACACAGTAGACCGCAGCAAAGCAGACGCAGACAGACAGATAGCCGACGCTGAGCAGGTCCTCACTGCTCTGATGAGCTCCATTGAAAAGTGGCGAGATGATTTCAACCAAACGGTTAAAGACAAACTGAAATCCACAGAGAAACAAGCTGAAGACCTCACCAAAGAGCTGGAGCAGGAAATAGAAGAGCTGACCAATAGACGCTCAGAGGTGAACCAGCTCTTACACACTGAAGACCACTTCCACCTCCTCCAGACCTTCACATCCCTGAAGAATCCTCCACCCACCAGGGACTGGACCACGGTGGAGGTCCGTCCTCCGCCATACATTGGGAGCTTGAGGAGATCCCTGGATCAGCTGGAGGAGACGATGAACATGGAGATGAAGAAGCTGCGTGCTGCTGAACTGAAGATGGTCCAGCAGTATGAAGTAGATGTGACTCTGGATCCTGATACAGCTCAACCCAGTCTCATCCTGTCTGAGGATGGGAAACAAGTACATGATGGAGGAGTAGAGAAGAATCTCCCAGACAACCATAAGAGATTTACAAAGTATATATATGTTCTCACGAGGCAGAGCTTCTCCTCAGGGAGATTTTACTTTGAGGTCCAGGTTAAAAACAAGACTGTATGGTGTTTAGGAGTGGCCAGAGAGTCCATCAACAGGAAAGATGACCTCAAAGTGACCCCAGAGAACGGCTACTGGACTATTTTCTTCACCAAGGATAAGTTGGTATTCTGTGATACCTTTAATGTCCGTCTCCCTCTGAGAGCTGAGCTCCAGAAGGTGGGGGTGTTTGTTGATTATGATGAGGGTCTGGTCTCCTTCTATGATGTGGAAGCCAGGGTTCATATCTACTCTGCTACTGGCTGCACCTTTCGTGAGCCTCTCTATCCAATCCTCTGTCCAGGTTTATTTCATGGTGGTATAAACTCCGCCCCCCTGATCATCTCACCTGTCAATCAAACAGAGTAGGACCTTCCTTTGATGGCAATATGAATAAACAACCATAACAACTAACGGTATTTCCTGAATGAGAATCTCTACTATGTGAGATCTGAGGGAACTGCATTAATGTATACTGTTCACCATTTGTCATTTAACAAGGAGAAATTAATTGAGAAAATATCCCTGCCTATTATAAAATATAACCCGTTATAAATGATTAGATAACACCGTATTGTTCAATGTCTGTTTTCTCCTCAATGTTATGTGTGTGTGTGTGTGTGTGTGTGTGTGTGTGTGTGTCCCTCTAGTGGTCATCAGATGCTACAGCACCACAACACAACTTGAGGACATTTGTTGAAGTTGATTTGAAGTTATTCACCTGAAGGTCTTTGCACACCAAGTCCGTATTTATCGTATGCATTTTTTTAATCCGTCATCTGATAAAAATCGTTACGCATTTACAGATTATATTGAGACGCAGCACTGCAACCGTAGAGATGGAAGATGTCAGATATTTTAAATGTGTTTGAATGTTGTTCTTAAATACATTGGCTGGCTGTAATTATTATATCTTGTAAACACAACACTGAACCAAATATTATAATTATTATTATTATTACTATTGCTTTTATTGTTATATGTTGTAAATACCACACTGAACCAAAGATTATAATTATTATTATTATTACTATTGCTTTTATTGTTATATGTTGTAAACACAACACTGAACCAGATATTATAATATAATTATTATTATTATTACTATTGCTTTTACTGTTATATGTTGTAAATACAACACTGAACCAGATATTATAATATAATTATTATTATTATTACTATTGCTTTTATTGTTATATGTTGTAAACACAACACTGAACCAGATATTATAATATAATTATTATTATTATTACTATTGCTTTTATTGTTATATGTTGTAAATACCACACTGAACCAGATATTATAATATAATTATTATTATTATTACTATTGCTTTTATTGTTATATGTTGTAAATACCACACTGAACCAGATATTATAATATAATAATTATTATTATTACTATTGTTTTTATTGTTATATGTTGTAAATACAACTCTGAACCAGATATTATAATATTATTATTATTATTATTATTATTACTATTGCTTTTATTGTTATATGTTGTAAATTCAACTCTGAACCAAATACTATAATATAATTATTATTATTAATATTGCTTTTATTGTTATATGTTGTAAATACAACTCTGAACCAGATATTATAATATTATTATTATTATTATTATTACTATTGCTTTTATTGTTATATGTTGTAAATACCACACTGAACCAAATATTATAATATAATTATTATTATTAATATTGCTTTTATTGTTATATGTTGTAAATACCACACTGAACCAGATATTGTTGAACCAATGCCAACAGAGTGAAAAAGTGTTATATTAATAAATGAATCAATAATAAATTGTTAAACTGACAAATGATGAATTAGTAATAATTGTTTTGAAATTTGGCGACCGAACATTTAAATTATTGTGAAAAAATGATTCAAACATTGTAACATAAAAAACAAAACAAAGATAAGCTCATAAAATACTAAATACATAAATACAGCTTGCACGTCTCTCTGTCTCCCTGTCTCTCTGTCTCCCTGTCTCTCTGTCTCCCTGTCTCTCTGTCTCTCTGTCTCCCTGTCTCTCTGCCCTCTGTTTCTCTCTCTCCCTGTCTCTCTGTCTCTCTGTCTCTCTCTCTGTCTCTCTGTCTCTCTCTCTCTCTCTCTCTCTGTGTGAGCGGAAGGAGTGGTTTGCGGAGAGCGCGAATGAGAGCGATTTGAAGAAGTTTAACACACTTTTTTCATAGTTTTCTTTCGGTAAATGTTGTATATATAGTTGGGTGAAGGGTTTTGTGGGTTTTTTTTGTTTTGATTTGGTGTTACTTTTGGGTGTTTTTCGCGATCGGCCAGCGGCCGCTGGCCGGTTTCGCCGGGAGTATGGTGGCGTTCGGGGAGCTGAGCCGTATGCACGGCCTGAAGATCTCCACCACCTTCCCGAGTTCTGTGGAGGATTGTAGCCTTGCGGTGGCCAAGGTCGTCGGGCACAGCAGCGTGAAGTCCGCGGCGCGGATGAACGGAGCGGTGGTGATCTTTGTGGACAGCGTGGCCAAGGCCAACAAAGTGGTGGAATCGGGGATCGTGGTGAAGGACTCGTTCGTCTCCGTGTCCCCGCTGACAACACCGGCAGCGCGGGTCACGATCTCCAACATCCCGCCGTTCATCGGAGACGAGGCGCTGGCCCGCGAGCTGTCACGGTACGGGAAGATTGTATCGGCGATCAGGAAGCTGCCGTCGGGGTGCAAGTCGCCGCTGCTGCGGCATGTGGTATCGCACAGACGGCAAGTACATATGATTCTGCATAACAAAGACAGCGAACTAAGTTTAGTGTTCAAATTTAGGGTGGATGACTTTGATTATGCCGTATTTGTAAATTCGGGAACTCTGAAGTGCTTTGCCTGCGGGAAGGAGGGGCACCTAGCGAGGGCGTGCCCGGAGAAAGTCCCTGAGAAACGGGCTGAGCCGGCTGACGGGACAGCTGAGCCAGCTGACGGGACAGCTGAGCCAGCTGACGGGACAGCTGAGCCGGCTGACGTGACAGCTAGCTCCTCCAAGGATGCGGACGCTGTAGAGCCAGGGGTTGCAGGTGTGGACAAGCCCACTCCAAGTACTACAAACATTGAGAGTACAAAAGAAAATGCTGTAACTGGGAAACAGTGTGGGGAAAATCCAAAAAATGCAACTCAAAGTGGTGTTGCAGTTGGTGCAAATGTTGAAAATGAAAAACAGGTTGTTAAACATCCTGAAAACAAAAATGTATGTATTAAAAGTATTGTAAAAGAAATTCAGAGTGAGGGTGTTGTTCAGGAGGGGAACAACACAATCACAGCACCTGTAGAGGCTGTAGAGGCTGTAGAGGCTGTAGAGGCTGTAGAGGCTGGGCCCAGCTCTGCAGCAGCAGAGCTGAGCGACAGTGAGGATGGGTTGATGGAGGAGGAAGGGAGTTTTAAAGCTCCCCATCTAAAAAGAAAACAGGCCAGTGAAAAATGTGGCTCTAAAGCAAAAAAAACAGTAGCTAGTGAAGAGCAGGAGGAGCAGGGTAATGATGAGGAGACAGAGTCCAGTGGGGAGGAGGAGATGGAGGAGGGTGTGACAGACAGCCAGCCCCTCACTGACTCACCACTGTTGTCTGTCTCTCAACAGAATGACATGTACTCAGTAAATGAGTTACGGTTTTTCCTGAAAAAAACCAAAAATATGAAAAATGTCCAATATGAGGAATATTTCGCAGACAAAAAACTGCTGGCGATATCAATAAGGTCTCAGATGAACATTAGAGGGGAGAGAGGGTTCACTGAGCAGGAATACTGGAGGCTAAAGAAAATAGTTCTGAAACTAACCAAAGAGCCAAATGATGAGGACTCAGACTGTATGTAAAGCAGGGTGTCTGCTGTCTCTGTTAGTCTGTGTGTCCCTCTTAACATATGTTTTAATGGCTCATTTTAACCTTTCCACTCTCAATGTAAATGGGGCTAGAGATGTGAGAAAGAGGGCGAATGTATTTGAAACTTTTAAGCTGAAAAAAATGAATGTTATGATGCTGCAAGAGACCCATAGTGATGTTTTTAATGAAACAGACTGGAGGAGGGAGTTTGACGGACAGGTCATTTTAAGCCATTTTAATAGCACGAGTGCAGGAGTGGCTCTCCTTTTTTCTAGAGATTTTAGTCCGGTATCACATGTGGTGGAGGAGCATGTGAAGGGGAGACTTCTGGTGGTGAAGGCAAAGTATGAGCGTTTTAATATTGTATTTATTAATGTGTATGCCCCTAATTCAGGCCCTGGCAGAGTTCAGTTTTTAAACGAGCTCAGTTTGATTTTAAGTCAGTGTGAGCCAGAGGATATTTTATTTTTAGGAGGGGATTTTAACTGCACAGCAAATGACACGTACGATAGAAACCACCCAGAGCCACACGCACCCTCTCAGAAGGCGATGCAGTCGATCATCAACACTCACAGTCTGAGTGATGTCTGGAGACAGATTCACCACAACACTAAACAGTACACTTGGGTCCACAGCAGAGCACTGGTTTTATCTTTAGCGAGGTTAGACAGGTTGTATTGTTTTACGCATCATTTTAGCATTTTTAAGAGGTGTAGCATTTGTCCAGTAGGCTTCTCGGACCATTCAATGGTTTTATGTGAGGTTTTTATCAAAAATCTTAAGAGTAAGTCTGCTTATTGGCATTTTAACACCGCTTTGCTTTTAGATGCGCATTTTAGAGAGGTTTTTATTTATTTTTGGAGAGGTTTTAGAGAGAGGAAGGGGGATTTTAGTTGTTTAAAACAATGGTGGGACTATGGGAAAATACAGATAAAGCAGCTTTGTCAGCAGTACACTCTCAATGTTTCTCGTGACATCACCAAGTCTATGAAAGATCTGGAGATAGACATAGTGGAGCTGCAGAGTTCCTCGCAGCCCACAGGAAATGGAGGTTGTATTGAAAACCTCAAATCTAAAAAAGCCTTACTGGCAGACCTGCTGGGCACCAGAGCGCAGGGGGCGCTAGTCCGCTCTCGTTTTCAGAGCGCTGCCCTCATGGACTCTCCCTCCAAGTTTTTCTTTAGCCTGGAGCAGAAAAACGGACAGAGCCGACTGATCCACGCACTGCGGTCTGAGGATGGATACACATTGACACACACTGCAGACATCAGGAGCAGAGCGGTGGAGTTCTATGTGCAGCTCTACAGCAGCGAATACCAAGAGGACGAGGCTGCCTTCGACTCTTTCTGCCGGGGCCTGCCCACAGTGTCAGGAGAGACCAACAGAGAGTTGGAGGGGCCGCTGACTGAGGCAGAGGTGTTTGCTGCCTTGCAGAGTGTGCAGGGGGGTAAGGCCCCCGGCATCGATGGTCTGCCCTCGGAGTTCTATAGAACTTTTTGGACTGAGCTCAAGGACGACATGCTGGGGGTGTTCTCTGAGAGTTTTAAGGACCTCTCTCTCCCCCAGAGCTGCAGGAGGGCGGTGCTGACACTGCTGCCTAAGAAAGGAGATCTCCAAGAGATACAGAACTGGCGACCTGTCTCACTGCTGTGCTCCGATTATAAGCTGCTGTCAAAAACTCTGGCAAACCGGCTGAAGAAGGTAATGGAGCAGCTAATCCACCGGACTCAGACCTACTGTGTGCCCGGCAGGTCCATTGTTGACAATGTGTCATTAATTAGGGATATTTTGGAAGTCTCCGGTTCATTGGGCTTAGATGCTGGTCTGTTTTCTCTAGACCAGGAAAAGGCTTTTGATCGGGTTGAGCACCGCTACCTTTGGAAAGTCTTACAAAGGTACGGCCTCAGCCCGGGTCTCATAGCTAAGATTAAGGTCCTGTACGAGAACATTGAGAGTGTGCTGAAGATAAATGGTGGTCTATGCAAACCTTTTTATGTTAAAAGAGGTATCAGACAAGGCTGCTCCCTGTCTGGTATGCTTTACTCACTGTCCTTAGAGCCCATGTTGCACAATGTTCGTGGTTTTATTGATGGCCTGTTTTTACCAGACATTAGTACAAATTTTATTTCATCAGCCTACGCGGACGACATCATCATTTTTATAAAAAATCAACAAGACATAAAGAAACTCATTACAATTGTTGAAACCTTTAGAACACTCTCAGCTGCTAAAGTAAATTGGGCGAAGAGTGAGGCGCTGGCAGTTGGGAAGTGGGCTGCTGGTCTGCCCCAGCTGCCGGGGGGGCTGAGCTGGAAGAGGGGAGGGTTCAGATACCTGGGGGTTCATCTGGGGGATGAACACAGTAAGAAGAAAAACTGGGAGGGTGTGCTAGAGAAGGTGGAGGGGAAGCTGGCTAAGTGGAGGTGGCTGCTTCCCCACATGTCGTACAGAGGGAGGGTCCTAATCATAAACAATTTAGTGGCATCCACCCTGTGGCACAGGCTAAAGTGCCTTGAACCCCCTGCTGGGCTCCTGCAAAAAATTCAAACCGTGCTTTTAAATTTTTTCTGGGATAGTTTACATTGGGTTCCCCAGAGTGTACTGTATCTGCCAAAAGAAGAGGGGGGGCAGGGCTTAGTACACCTGGGGAGCAGGGTAGCAGCTTTTAGAATGCAGTTTGCACAAAGGTATCTCTCATGCCATGATGGTGTCGTCTGGAGGCAGGTAGCGGGCATCATTTTAAGGAGGATAGCGGGCCTCGTTTTAGATAAGTCCTTGTTTTTATTGAATGGTGATTTTTATCGTGTATGTAACTTGCCTCCTTTTTATCATGGTGTTTTTAAAACATGGAGTCTTTTTAAATGGGACAGACTGGGGCCCACAGCATCTCTTTTCTGGCTCCTGGAGGAGCCCCTGGTGTGCGGGGCCCGGCTGGACATACAAGACAGTAGTAGCCCTGGCCTCAGCCAGCGCCTGCGCTCCAGGGGGGTGGTAAGGCTGAGGCAGCTGGTGGACGTGGCGGGGCCGGGGCTCCACAACACGCAGGCAGTGGCCTCTCTCCTGGGCCTGAGGTCCAGCCGGCACACCAGACACATACTGAACCAGTGGAACGACAGACTGAGCAGAGAGGAGAAAGAGATGCTGCGGGACTACATCAGCGGGGCGGAGCTGCCAGATGGAAGTGATCCGTTCCCGGAACTCAGTATGACCGTGGACCAGACCGGGCTGACCAACACAATGGGCATTTCCAAGTCCATGCTGGATATACAGCTGCTTTCGGGGAAAACTATTTATAAATACTGTGTGGTGGCTGCACACAAAGTGAAACTGAGCACGAGAAGGGACTCAGTATGGAAGGGGAGGCTGCAGGGCCGGGCGCCAGTGTGGAGGCTACTCTACAAGCCTCCACTAAACAAAAGAACAGGCGACCTTCAGTGGAGGATCCTACAGGGGGCGCTGGCCGTAAATGGTTTTATTTCAAAAATAAACCCTACGGTGTCAGAGACCTGTCCTTTCTGCGACAAACCAGAAACACTGGTACACTGCTACCTGGACTGTTACAGATTGAGCGTTTTATTCCATGTTTTAAAAACTGTGTTTTTAATGTGTGGAGAAGTTTGGACGGAGGCTGGTTTTATTGGTGGCGCTGGCTACAACAAGCATAACTCTGAAAAATGGTGTCTTTTAAATTTTTTATTTATTTATTTATTCATTTTTTGCGGTGATCTAAACGAAAGATTGGCTGTATAAAATGGAAAAGTATTATTGTTGAAAGAAACTGAAAATAAAAGTTTTTTTCAAAATCAAAAAAATCTCTCTCTCTCTCTCTGTCGCCCTGTCTCTCTGTCGCCCTGTCTCTCTCTCTCCCTGTCTCTCTCTCTCTCTCTGTCTCTCTGTCGCCCTGTCTCTCTGTCGCCCTGTCTCTTTGTCTCTCTGTCTCCCTGTCGCCCTGTCTCTCTCTCTCTCTGTCGCCCTGTCTCTCTGTCGCCCTGTCTCCCTGTCTCTCTGTCTCCCTGTCTCTCTCTCTCACTGTCTCTCTGTCGCCCTGTCTCCCTGTCTCTCTGTCTCCCTGTCTCTCTATCTGTCTCTCTGTCTCCCTGTCTCCCTGTCTCTCTGTCTCCCTGTCTCTCTGTCTCCCTGTCTCTCTGTCTCCCTGTCTCTCTGTCTCCCTGTCTCTCTGTCTCCCTATCTTTCTGTCTCTCTGTCTCCCTGTCTCTCTGTCTCCCTGTCTCTCTGTCTCGCTGTCTCTCTGTCGCCCTCTCTCTCTGTCTTTCTGTCTCCCTGTCTCTCTGTCTCCCTGTCTCTCTGTCTCCCTGTCTCTCTGTCGCCCTCTCTATCTGTCTCTCTGTCTCCCTGTCTCTCTGTCTCCCTGTCTCTCTGTCTCTCTCTCTGTCTCCCTGTCTCTCTGTTTCTCTCTCTCTCTCTCTGTCTCACTGTCTCTCTGTCTCTCACTCCTTCTCTCTCATGTCCTCCCTTGCTTCTCTCCACTGGATTCCTCTCCTGTCCTCCTCCTCCTCCTGTCCTCCTCCTCCTCCTCCTGTCCTCCTCCTCCTCCTGTCCCCCTCCTCCTCCTCCTCCTCCTCCTCCTGAGTATCACCACCTGACCAGCTGATAGATATCTTATGAGTTATGAAATGTTACTGTGCGGTTATTAAACTGCACTCTGCTGCGTCCTCATTGCTGTTGTGCGTTTCTGGACAGGCTCACTTTATGTTTCCTTACTTCCTTTCCTTGCTGGCTTCCTGTCCACTTCCACCCTCTTCCTGTGTGTCCCGCAGGTACGCCATGGTGGTCTCTGTTGGTCTCTGGTGGTCTCTAGTGGTCTCTGTTGGTCTCTGGTGGTTTCTGGTGGTCTCTAGTGGTCTCTGGTGGTCTCTAGTGGTCTCTGGTGGTCTCTGGTGGTCTCTGGTGGTCTCTAGTGGTCTCTGTTGGTCTCTAGTGGTCTCAGGTGGTCTCTAGTGGTCTCTGTTGGTCTCTAGTTGTCTCTAGTGGTCTCTGTTGGTCTCTAGTGGTCTCTAGTGGTCTCTCTTGGTCTCTATTGGTCTCTAGTGGTCTCTATGGGTTTTACGGCAGCGGAAGATTTACGACAGCCAGCATACAGACAGTGAGCAACGGACTTCACATGATATTATTCACAACTCGGATTAATTTAATGAAACCCATTGATTCTTTTGATCGGTGGACCCCTTTTGATTGGATATTATGGGATATACAAGTCTGTACATTTTTTGAACGAAGGTAAACGATTGAGAATTGATTTAGTTAGGCCAGAGATCAATGTGTAATCGATGTGTAAACTGTGATTCTGAATAAATATAAATGCTATCGAAATTTTGTTTGGATATCGTTATTATTGAATATACAAATCTGTAGATTAGTGACATTTTTTGAATGAAGGTTAGCGGTTGAAAAGTGAATGAATTAGTTACGACGTGTTAAACAGTGGAAGGTCCGCCGGTTACAATGGGACGAACGGTAGAATATGACGATTTGAAACTAAAACTGCGATACAGAAAAAAGTATAACAGCTATCGAAATGTCGTGAACGCGGCTAGATAGATACAAATCTCTAGATTTGTTTAATTGTTTGAACGATGGGAAACGGTTGAAATTTGAATTAGTTACGACGTAAAGAATGTGAAGAATAAGAGGCTCATTGATTTGTATTGGAAAAATAAAGGTGGAAAAAGTAGAATAATTTGAAAAGTTGAATTAATATGAAAAATGTGAATAGATAGCCATCATGTCGTAATAAATATGAACATTTTGATATTTGAATGGTTTCTGTAGCTGAAAATATGAAGAAGGAGAAGAGTGCCAAAAAACGGTCGGAAGAAGAATAAAAATAAAAACTAGAAAATGCATTTCCTGCAGAAAACGCGTGTGAATGCTGGAAGCTGAATGATAAGCTCAAAGCAGAAATATAAAATGAATTGATCTGAAGAATCTGAAAGTAGTAGTAGAAGCTGAAATAGTAGAAGAATCTGAAAGTAGTAGGCTAGTAGAAGCTGAAATAGTAGAAGAATCTGAAAGTAGTAGGCTAGTAGAAGCTGAAATAGTAGAAGAATCTGAAAGTAGTAGAAGAAGCTGAAATAGTAGTAGAAGCTGAAATAGTAGAAGAATCTGAAAGTAGTAGTAGAAGCTGAAATAGTAGAAGAATCTGAAAGTAGTAGTAGAAGCTGAAATAGTAGAAGAAGCTGAAAGTAGTAGTAGAAGCTGAAATAGTAGAAGAAGCTGAAAGTAGTAGTAGTAGAAGCTGAAATAGTAGAAGAATATGAAAGTAGTAGTAGAAGCTGAAATAGTAGAAGAAGCTGAAAGTAGTAGTAGTAGAAGCTGAAATAGTAGAAGAATATGAAAGTAGTAGAAGTAGCTGAAATAGTAGAAGTAGCTGAAAGTAGTAGAAGAAGCTGAAATAGTAGAAGTAGCTGAAAGTAGTAGTAGCTGAATTAGTAATAGGCTACTAATAGCTGAAGTAGAAGTAACTGAAGTAGTAACAACACTGTCTGATCCTCAAAAAGCAGCCCAATCTGGCAACACTGCTGAACGTCCCCTCGCTCGAGCGTCAACGTTAAGTCAACTGAAAAGGAATCAGTTAAACTGTGAAACTCTTAATAAATATAAATGCTATCGAAATTTACCCCCCGCCCCCCCCCCCCCCCCCCCCGTAGGTCCGCGGTGTGTTTGTGTTACTATTGCGGGCACCCCCCCCCGCAGGTCCGCGGTGTGTTTGTGTTACTATTGCGGGCACCCCCCCCGCAGGTCCGCGGTGTGTATGGGGCAATTGCTCTGCCGCTACGTTAGCCACTTTTTAGAGTTTAACACGGTTTTAAACTCGTCAGTGACGCAAGAAGTCACGTGACGTCTTAAGCTCCATTGCTGTGTCGTATGTACCTGTGGTTTAACCTGCAGCTGCGTTTTACCTTGATCTCAATTGCTGTGTCTTCAGAGAAATTCACATCAGACACTAGGGGCGTATTTTGTGCGTGTTAGTCTAGTCTCCAAACGGACATGGTTTTAGAGGAGACTAAACCAGTTTGCAGGATGAAACAACGCTCCATTATAACCGACACACACAGAATTAGTTTTATTAATTATTATTAGTAGTATTAATAATAATGTATGATACATTTACACTTATTACGCCAGATAGACCTTCAGTACAATAACAATATTGGACATAGTCGACTTGGAATGAGCAGTGATATTTCACGGCTCGCGGGGCTCAGGTCTCGGTCGTGCGTCCGCTCAGCAATAGCATTACGCGCTTCAACTTTCAAGCGCTTCCATAAATTCTTTAAACGTGCCGCTGCTCGGTCTCCTGCTGAGATCTACTGTTAAATCTGTTTGAGAGATCATCCCAAACAGACTTTCTTCGGAGCGTGGTGGTGGTGTCTTTCCTCTTCCACCGTGTCCACAACACCTCGAATGCAGTACAATAAATATAACTTCTGCTCCTCGTTATAGTTCTCTATCCGAGACATGTTCATCGTGTCAGGGGGGTAGCCTATGCAGCAACAATTTTGGCGCCCCCCATAAACATTACGTGGTGCGCGGTTGTTGACGGTGTGTGTGTGTGTGTGTGTGTGTGTGTGGGGAGGGGGTGCTGCGCGATCGGGGGCGCCCCCCTGGTACGGCGCGATTGTTGAGGGGGGGGGGGGGGGGGGGGAGAAGTAATCGATTGATTGACGTAGGTAAGGGCAGATTCAGATTCCAGACTCAGATTTCCACAAAAAGTAGGCTAGACTATTTCATAATATATTTCAACATTATTTGCGTTTTATTATATTATAGTTCACTTTACATTCCCATTAAGTTTTTGTTGGTAATTATAGCACAAAATGCATCCAACATTAAGTTAAGACTGCGTCTGCTGGAGTATAACGGGAAATCAGAGTACTTCCGGTTTAACACGAGTTTTACTACGAATCAGCTGAACCTGTGTCGGTCAGTACACAGCAATCAGGTTTAACTTCGTGCGCAGCTGCGAGTTAAACTCCAAAACCTCCGGTTTCCGGAGTACGGTTTTAAACCGCAGCACAGCTAACGCAATGCTAACTGACAGAGCAATTGCCCCCATGTGTTTACTATTGGGGGCCACCCCCCCCCCCCCCCCCCCGCCGGCCATAGGTCCGCGGTGTGTTTGTGTTACTATTGCGGGCACCCCCCCCCGCAGGTCCGCGGTGTGTTTGTGTTTACTATTGCGGGCACCCCCCCCCGCAGGTCCGCGGTGTGTTTGTGTTTACTATTGGTGCCCGCAGGTCCGCGGTGTGTTTGTGTTTACTATTGCGGGCACCCCCCCCCCCCCCCCCGCAGGTCCGCGGTGTGTTTGTGTTTACTATTGGTGCCCGCAGGTCCGCGGTGTGTTTGTGTTTACTATTGCGGGGCACCCCCCCCCCCCCCCCCGCAGGTCCGCGGTGTGTTTGTGTTTACTATTGCGGGCACCCCCCCCCGCGCAGGTCCGCGGTGTGTTTGTGTTTACTATTGCGGGCACCCCCCCCCCCCCCCCGCAGGTCCGCGGTGTGTTTGTGTTTACTACTGCGCGCACCCCCCCCCCCCCCTGTAGGTCCACGGTGACGCCATGACGCTCGAACGTGAACGTCGTTTACGGCAGCGGAAGATTTACGACAGCCAGCATACAGACAGTGAGCAACGGACTTCACATGATATTATTCACAACTCAGATTAATTTAATGAAACCCATTGATTCTTTTGATCGGTGGACCCCTTTTGATTGGATATTATGGGATATACAAGTCTGTACATTTTTTGAACGAAGGTAAACGATTGAGAATTGATTTAGTTAGGCCAGAGATCAATGTGTATCCTAATCGATGTGTAAACTGTGATTCTGAATAAATATAAATGCTATCGAAATTTAGTTTGGATATCGTTATTATTGAATATACAAATCTGTAGATTAGTGACATTTTTTGAATGAAGGTTAGCGGTTGAAATGTGAATGAATTAGTTACGTGTTAAACAGTGGAAGGTCCGCCGGTTACAATGGGACGAACGGTAGAATATGACGATTTGAAACTAAAACTGCGATACAGAAAAAAGTATAACAGCTATCGAAATTTCGTGAACACGGCTAGATAGATACAAATCTCTAGATTTGTTTAATTGTTTGAACGATGGGAAACGGTTGAAATTTGAAATAGTTACGACGTAAAGAATGTGAAGAATTAAGAGGCTGATTGATTTGTATTGGAAAAATAAAGGTGGAAAAAGTAGAATAATTTGAAAAGTTGAATTAATATGAAAAATGTGAATAGATAGCCATCATGTCGTAATAAATATGAACATTTTGATATTTGAATGGTTTCTGTAGCTGAAAATATGAAGAAGGAGAAGAGTGCCAAAAAACGGGCGGAAGAAGAATAAAAATAAAAATAAAAATAAAAATAATAAAGATTCAGATATCTAGAGTGTGAATGCTCCAGCATTCACACTAATAAAAATAATAAAGATTTCGATATCTAGAGTGTGAATGCTCCAGCATTCACACTAATAAAGATTTCGATATCTAGAGTGTGAATGCTCAAGATTTCGATATCTAGAGTGTGAATGCTCCAGCATTCACACTAATAAGCCGAAGGACCAGAACCTGGACACTGGACTATAAATACTAACATAACTAAAATAATAAATAACTAAAGTAACACTTTGGTAACACAGTTTGACTTACAGTCGTCATATTTTACAGCAAAGTTATCCCAACCAATTGATGTTTCATTTGCACAAGTGTTTAAATATAATCAATTAAACGCACAGAGTTGCATACGGGCAAAATAAAAATAAAACACTTTTGTGTTCCCCCCAATCCTGACATCTGCACCCTGATTATGGAGGTCAGGAAACATGGCGTCGTGTATAGAGGTGTCCTCATCTCTTACTGTGCGTTCACACCAAAAGCGCACAAAGAGGAATCCACCTTGTCCACTCCACCTAAGTCGCTTTTGTCGCTTCTGTCCCCCTTCAGAATGTTCGTTCTTGCTTTTTTTTTAATTTAAAGGGCCAGCACGCCACACGCGTTAAACACCACCACGCAACTACTGCTGTAGCACAGCCCATTTACCGACATCGTTGATCACGGAAAGTTACTTGATGGAAAGTTACTTGATAAAGTCATTAAAAACAGAATTACTCCGATTGGCTGGAGAGTGTAGGTTAAAAAGTGTTTATTTACACCATCTTTTACACAAGACGTTGACGCTATGAAGACGCTATGGCCACGTTGCTTGGCAACACCTGCATACGGGAGATATTAAATAGTCTGCTTGACTTGTAAAAATAAAAAAAACCTCACGATTTCAACATACATATTTTATTTCATTCTTTCGTAAGTGACCATGGTACTTCGCGGAAGCAACCGTCCGACGCGAACGCCTCCGCGTCGTCCACTCATTTCTGTTAATGGACACCTCGTCGGGTTACTCCCCAATCTTATTTACGGAAATGATCATCCCAAATAAACACCGATTTTGCCAAATGTAATGTTGTCAAATCATAGAGGACATCATAGAGGTGTTCTGCTACGGCGGCGATTAGCATTTCCAGCGACATCTTGGAACGAATGTTTGGTAGGAACTCAGTTTCGCGGGTTGTTTTCTGGGACAGATCTGACCGAGGGACGACGGCAGAACGAGATATCCCCATTGGCTATCATGGATTTTCCACCTTTCCCTCCTAGTCGCGTCATAGCTCATTTACATAAAGTTGGAGGATTTTTAACTTTTTTTATCCTCCTAAGTCGCCTAGTCCACCCGAGTCCGCCGATTCCTCTTTTCCCTCTTTGTCCGCCTGGCGCCCAATACACAATGAATGACTTCCGGGATCATTTTCCTCTTTGTGCGCTTTTGGTGTGAACGCCTCTCCACCACTGAACGGCTCGTTTTATTGTGTCAGTGGTTTTAAAAAGACACAGCGTCGGTTAAACCGTCGGTTAAACCCGGAGCGCTACGGACGGACCGTTACGGTCTAGTCACGCGGACCGCGCATGCGCACCGGGGCGAGTTCCCACCGCGAGCTCGGCGCCAGTAAAACAACTCTTTAGTCTCTTTCTTTATTTGTTGGGTTGAATATCGGATCGGGGCTGAATAAAAAGTATCGCCACCACTAATCACCACCACGTCTCTCGTTGTGCGCGCGCACACACACACACACACACACACACACACACACACACACAGAGTGCACGAGATGCGGGGGGGCGGAGCCACGTGTCGTGGGAGGAGAAGGGAGGAGAGGGGATGACGTCATGTTCAGGAAACGAAAGTTAGTGTTCACAGGAACCAAAGCCACTCGACGTGGAGGAGAGACAGAAAACGCATTTTGGAAGAAAGAAATCGTCTGGCAGACAGAAACCACAACAAGGTGAGTAAAACAGCACAACTATGAGAGAAGTTGAGGAGTTAGAAACATAATGGAGTTGCTCAACACATAAACCTTGTGGTCTGTGTCTAGGAATGGCCTCTGCTAACACTTCCTGGTCTGAGGACAACTTTTCCTGCTCCATCTGTCTGGATGTGTTCAACAGCCCAGTTTCTACACCTTGTGGACACAACTTCTGCAGAACCTGTATTACAAAGTTCTGGGATGACCAAGTCCAGTACAAATGTCCCGTTTGCAACGAGCTTTTCCACACAAGACCTGATCTACGAGTCAATACCCTCTTATCAGAGATGGTGGATCAGTTTAGACGGTCCGTACGAGTCAAAGAGCAGCCTTGTGTTGAACCAGGAGAAGTTCCCTGTGACGTCTGTACTGGGACCCAGCTGAAGGCTGTGAAGTTCTGCCTAGTGTGTCTTATCTCATACTGCCACACCCACCTGGAGCCACATCAGAGAGTCGCAGGTCCAGAAGAAACATCTGCTGGTCGAGCCTATGGACCGTCTGGAAGACAGGAAGTGTAAGAAACACAACCAACTCCTGGAGCTGTTCTGCCAGACTGACCAGGTGTGTGTGTGTCAGTTCTGCACAGACGGTGACCACAGGTCCCATCCTGTTGTACCTCTAGAGGAGGAATATGACGTGAAGACCGCCCAGCTGGGGAAGATAGAGTTTGAAGTTCACCAGATGATCCAGGAGAGAAAAAGAAAGATTAAAGAGATCAAGGACACAGTAGACCGCAGCGAAGCAGACGCAGACAGACAGATAGCCGACGCTGAGCAGGTCCTCACTGCTCTGATGAGCTCCATTGAAAAGTGGCGAGATGATTTCAACCAAACGGTTAAAGAGAAACTGAAATCCACAGAGAAACAAGCTGAAGGCCTCATCAAAGAGCTGGAGCAGGAAATAGAAGAGCTGACCAATAGACGCTCAGAGGTGAAGCAGCTCTCACACACTGAAGACCACCTCCACCTCCTCCAGACCTTCAGTTCCCTGAAGAATCCTCCACACACCAGGGACTGGACCACGGTGGAGGTCGGTCCTCCGCCATACATTGGGAGCTTGAGGAGATCCCTGGATCAGCTGGAGGAGAAG
>JAOPHQ010006045.1:0-32500 GCA_030340625.1 Merluccius polli
CATGACGGGTTTGTTTCAGTTTGTGTCGTTATAATTGTTTTCTTTCTTTGTATAAGGTACAAGTAATGATTGTTTTTTTTTGTGTTTTAAGCCCTCTATTTGACTTCATAAAGGGCTTTTCAAATTCTCCCTCCCTCCCTCCCTCCCTCCCTCCCTCCCTCCTAATGTAATAATTCAGTGTTGTTCTGAAATAATAACGCTTCTATAGCGCAATCGCTATTAAGGGAAGGTAAACGCACGACGGATTCCCCAACTAAATGCTGTTTGCTGAGCTGAACACCGCTGTACCTCCCAGCCGTGCAGGCGACTGGGGTGTACTGTATGCTGCTTCGTGAACAACACATTCCTTTAATATACAAATATCGGCATCTAAATATGTAATGTCAGCCCCATGTCCCAGTGAGGAAGACACATTTCTGCTGTAATGCTTTGGTGCCATCAGAGGCTACTTTACTAGATATGTATTAATTATATACGCTATTTACACGGCTTGGTTGAATGCATGATTCTGAATTGTCAATTACAGAATAACAGATTGTTGCTATGGACACCATTTCCAACCATAAAATCTAACAGACTATTTTTTTTCTAGTGGAAACAATAAAATATTTTTTTAATCATTGAAACCTTTTTGTTATATTTTGTGTAAACGGGATAATGTACAGCGAGCCGGTCATTATTGCGAAATAAACCCCTTCAGGGTGATGTATGCATGTGTGTGTGTGTATATGTGCGTGCCTGTGTGTGCATGCATGTATACATGTGTCATGCCTAAGTGAGTGAGTGAGTGAGTGAGTGCCAGTCAGTGTGTGTGTACGTCTCAGCCCACTATTGTCCTCAGCGACGTGAGACCGTCGTCCCCGGTGACGAAGAGCCGGAGGGGTGTTTGACAATTCCATTGCGCCCTCACAACGACCAGGTTGTCATGGAAATACACTGGGTGGCCGAGGTGGAGAAGTTACAGTGGGGGGGGAAGAGAGAGAGAGAGAATGAGAGAGAAAAAAGGAGGACGCGGTCGATTAGGCTCTGTACTGCACTATCAATCCACACGTGCGGTGTGAGAAAACTCCACAGATTTCTTGTGGAAACTTGATCCATTTCTCCACACTTAAATGTCGAATGTACAAATATTGACTTATGACAGTGGTAACTCAGTTATTTGTAAGAACTATATACTCACACACACATGCCTGTATAGTAATGCAGTAGACCACATCTCATGCCTTCTGGCTTCAGGGAAGTTTGGAAGTGGGTCTTCTGTCTGTCCAGCCAGTAAAAGGTACATCTGGTTGAGCTGTATAATGCCAAGTGTTGAAGCGGCATCGCAGTGAATGTGTTGCCAGGGGTTCACAGTAGGAATGCGCTGGTGCTATTCTCTCCTGCTGAATATATGTTGACCACCACCTATTTTACGGCCTGGTTTATTGGCTTGAGGTTGACCTACTCTGGTAGTGTGCTTACAACAATGTCCAAATCAGCTTTTTTACGAAATGGGGGGCTTGAACTTAGTATAGCATGTAACATGGCCAACATCACGCAGTGCAACATGCTAGTATAGCATATAGCACATCAACTGTCAACCAGTGCAACATGCTAGTATTAGTATAGCAAATCGCTAACATCACACATGGCAACATGCTATAGCATAGCATGGCATGGCTAACATCAAACAGTGCAACAGGCTAGCATAGCACAGCTAACATAATGCTGTGCAACATAGCCAACATCACACAATGCAACATGCTGGCATAGCATGGCTTACATAATGCTGTGCAACATAGCTAACACCACCCAATGCTACATGCTATTAGATCACAGTCAACCAAATCATGCAGGAGAACATGCTTTTATCCAAAGCAACTCTCTCTCACACCCGAACCACAAAACTATCCTGTCAGCATTATGTTTGGTTCAGTTGAAATTATAAATAAACACCTGTGTCGTAGCATCGATGCTCATTATCTGTCTGTCTCAAGAACCCACACCTACTACACCAGATCAGCTCATATAGCTTGTCAGTGTGTTAAGGCCAGGTGTTTGCTCTTAAATGCTCTGGTTGAATGGTTAAAACACAGAGGCATGGCATGCTGTGCTGTTGGCCATGAATGGAGTCAATCATAAAAACAGCCCATGGTCACTGTGGTGGCACCATTAAAGGGGAACTGCCATGTCCACTATTTTCTAATATACTATCATAGTACTGCTTCATACATGCATTGTGAAAATTGTGGTCTGCAACATCAACCATCTTTTCACGAAAAATTCATGGTAAAGTCAGACCACTGATGTCATTGGTCCAGTATTTGCTTCTCCATTGGTCTGATTTTCAGAACAAAGTTACTTTTCAGTGATTTTTTCGCAGTAACAGAGTTGATGTTGTAGACTAGGGCTGAATGATTAATGGACTTTAAATCAAAATTGCGATTTGTAACAATGCGATGAGCAAATCGCAAAGGCTGCGATTTAGGATATACATGCAGCGCGTCTGAAGTGCGTCTGAAGTGCTTCAGAAGTGCCGTGCTCCCTGTGTACCAGTCATGCTCACCAATCAGAAGAGCCGGGCTCCTCGTGTACCAGTTATGCTCACCAATCAGAAGTGGCCCAAGGCGACTGCATATATGCCCAACAATAATAAACACGTGAAACCCAAGGAAAACATAACATTCATGGTGCGGAAAAATGGCCTCCGCTGAGCCAGAAGCAACGTTGAACAATTTAGTCCTGAAGAAAAGCAGGACTTTGATGGTATGGGAGTATTTTGTGTTTGAGACACTAGATGTGCAATAAAAGAAGGTATTGTGCAAGGCCCGACGTGGAACAGTCGCCACATCAGGAGCCGCAAACCTACACTCACCGGCCACTTTATTAGGTACACCTTGCTAGTACCGGGTTGGACCCCCTTTTGCCTTCAGAACTGCCTTAATCCTTCGTGGCACAGATTCAACAAGGTACTGGAAACATTCCTCCGAGAGTTTGGTCCATATTGACATGATAGCATCACGCAGTTGCTGCAGATTTGTCGGCTGCACATCCATGATGCAAATCTCCCGTTCCACCACATCCCAAAGGTGCTCTATTGGATTGAGATCTGGTGACTGTGGAGGCCATTTGAGTACAGTGAACTCATTGTCATGTTCAAGAAACCAGTCTGAGATGATTCGCGCTTTATGACATGGCGCGTTATCCTGCTGGAAGTAGCCATCAGAAGATGGGTACACTGTGGTCATAAAGGGATGGACATGGTCAGCAACAATACTCAGGTAGTCTGTGGCTTTGACACGATGCTCAATTGGTACTAATAAGCCCAAAGTGTGCCAGGAAAATATCCCCCACACCATTACACCACCACCACCAGCCTGAACCATTGATACAAGGCAGGATGGATCCATGCTTTCATGTTGTTGACGCCAAATTCTGACCCTACCATCCGAATGTCGCAGCAGAAATCGAGACTCATCAGACCAGGCAACGTTTTTCCAATCTTCGATTGTCCAATTTTGGTGAGCCTGTGCGAATTGTAGCCTCAGTTTCCTGTTCTTAGCTGACAGGAGTGGCACCCGGTGTGGTCTTCTGCTGCTGTAGCCCATCCGCCTCAAGGTTCGACGTGTTGTGCGTTCAGAGATGCTCTTCTGCATACCTCTGTTGTAACAAGTGGTTATTTGAGTTACAGTTGCCTTTCTATCAGCTCGAACCAGTCTGGCCATTCTCCTCTGACCTCTAGCATCAACAAGGGCCCACAGAACTGCCGCTCACTGGATATTTTCTCTTTTTCGGACCATTCTCTGTAAACCCTAGAGATGGTTGTGCGTGAAAATCCCAGTAGATCAGCAGTCTCTGAAATACTCAGACCAGCCCGTCTGGCACCAACAACCATGCCACGTTCAAAGTCACTTAAATCACCTTTCTTCCCCATTCTGATGCTCGGTTTGAACTGCAGCAGATCGTCCTGACCATGTCTACATGCCTAAATGCATTGAGTTGCTGCCATGTAACGAGCAGTTGGACAGGTGTACCTAATAAAGTGGCCGGTGAGTGTATATCTGCACTTGAAAAAGAGCCACAGGCAGCCATACGACAAGTGTACGGCCAAAACGTCAAGTGAAAGTAGTGAGGCTCACAAAAGGCACTCTGACGTTAAGATCGCTAATTCTCACTACCTGGCTAAAGACATGGTTGTCAATTAACATTGTGACCAAAGATGGGTTTCAAAAACTCCCCACGAACACTAGATAAAAGATGCCATTCAACTCCCGCACATTCCCTCCCGCACATACAAATTGCCCTCCCAGAACTGTACACAGAATGTAGGAAAAAAAGTAGAGACGCCACAACAACTGATTGGTGGTCCAGCGGGACGACCAAGCCATAACCAAGTCTCACCGTACACTTCATATATTATGACTTTCAGTTGAAGAACTTGCTGCCTGCAAACGGCATACTTTACTGTTGACCACACGGGAGAGAATATTGCCCATGGACTAAGAGAGTGTTTGTCCAGCTGGTGTCTGAAAGAAGAGGGCCAGATGTGCATCACCACTGATAATGGATCACGTCAACGTTCGTCAAAGCTGTGGAACTAAATCAATGGACCAGGGGGTTTTGGCCACAGGCTGCACCTTGCGATTGGAAAGAATAGGGGGGAGAGAGAGAGATGGCGACAGAGGAACATGGAATAGAAAAGAGCGAGAGGAGCATGGAATGAAAGGGTTTAATAATGTTTATGGAGATGGGTAAAGACAAACCTATTCTAGTCAATTATATGGCCTAGTCCACAGAAAATAGTTTGATCAACTCAACCCTATCCTTATATTAGCCTGACATCACCAGACCAATTCGCAAATGCGTCTGGAACCTCTCAGTTCATTTTCAATTTCCAAGGGGCGTCAGTCCAAAATGCCTCTGGACACAATTGGATAGACATACAACCAATAAGAGCAACAAAACGTGTGACGTAGCTCTGAGCGATAGATAGATAAACGGTTGGCCTGGCCGAGGCCAGGTCGGCTGGAAATCTGTCTGAACGGGAGGGGGGCCAGACCATCTGCCAGAGCAAATAAAACATGAGCTGGCAGATTCTTCTGGTTCCCAGGCTAGCATATCCCAACCATTACCTCATTATATAATATTAATAGTTTACACATTTAGATTTGTATTATATTGTATTTTTAGACGATTTTATTTCATTTTTTAAATGTTTACTCTTACTATTTTTTCGTATCCTATGTTGCATCTTATTTTACCTTTTGTGCTTTGGCAATGTAAATGTACATTTTCCATGCCAATAAAGCCTTTTGCCACTTGCATCTAGATGGACAGAAAGCAAGAGGAAACAGAAAGAGAGAGATGGTGTGGCCATTGGCACCTGTAGCTATGTTGACACGAGGTCTGTGGCGGGACAGACTTGTGACTCTGAGGCAGAATACTAATGTCAGGCTTTGTCTCCATCGTCTCTTTGTGCCAACCAGTGTACTCTAAGCATTAGTGATGTCACCGCTTCAGCCCACCGTGCTCTGAAGTGCACAAGCTCGTGTATGTGTGTGTGTGTGTGTGTGTGTGTGTGTGTGTGTGTGTGTGTGTGTGATTTTCAATGGCCATGTGTCAGTGACGCATTTAAAAGGGTTACAAAAGTATCCCTCCTTGAAAGGGAATGGTTTGGTTAAATCTGGATTTACATAAAACTAACCACCGATGCCGTTTGGACAAGAGCTACAGAACACCTCTCGCCAGCTGTGCCGTGCGTGATAAAGTGTTGGTGTACTGCTACCAGAATGCAGATTCTGGGGATAGTAAAATGTGTATAAACTGTGTGCATAACTCCTGCACCATAATGTGGATGACGGTGTGTATAAAGGCTGGGTAAAGTCTTCTGATTGGACCAGCCTAACGACCCAGGCTGTGCTTTGATTACATTAACAACATCTCTCGGACCATCAAGTGGAGCGATAAAGCACATGGGTTCAATGAACTTGTTTATTACAGCGCACATAAATTAGTGAGTATGTGCTCAAAATTCCTGCCTGTTACCCTGTTGCTTTTGATGAACTGGGCTCTCTAAAGGGGTTGTCGCCACTTGCGTAAGTCGGGAAAAAATAAAAAAAAAGGAGAGAAAGAAAAGAGAAAGAAAAATGGCTCCATTTGCATGACAAAACAGTGTTGGCTTCACTGTTGTGGAGAGGGGGGTTTGGCAGGGGTCTCGGCAGACACAGTAGGTTTTGCTGGACAGAGGAACTGTGGATTCTACTGTGAAACCCCCAGCTCCGTTTCCAACGCCCCCCCTTTCCACAACTGCCACCAACCACCAACCCCCCAGCACCTTGGATGTGCTGGACAAGTCCAGTCTTTGGGGTCGGCGTGGGGGAAAGAGACTGGAATGGACATCGTTGAGCTTTGGCCAGGGAATGGTGACCGGCTCAGGCACGAGGGACAGACCTTCTGCTGCTGCTGTGTGAGAGCAAACCTGGGCAGAGGACCATTAACCTAGGGGGGATTACAGACCCAGTAAAGCCTTTCCATCTTGAGGACATCGACCGTTCATTGGATTCAATGGAAGAGCTCTTTTTTTACGTCACACATTTGGTTTAACTGGGAGCTTCAAAGATGATCGTGTCGTTACTAACTGGAGCTACTCTGTTCTACATTGTGGTAATGTTCCACCGCTTAAAAGCATAAATGTTTATATTTAGTGTTTAGCGTTCTTCTGTTGCTTCACTTTCACGTTTCATTCCAAAAATGCAATATTCATTGTGATCACTTCCAGATCACGAGATTATTTATAATGTGCAACTTGGTTGCTGTTGGTTTGGGCTGTAATTACGCTGGGAATCGTTTGGAACGGGAAAGTGGTCGTAACTCTTTCTCCTCAAGGTGCAGTGTGTGAGCGAACCAACGTACGCAGGGCCGGACGACGGGAGGGATACTCGAGGTGAGTCACCACTCTGGCCCCGATGTCCGCTTGCATCGACCGCTTCATGGCCTGCACAGCGCTTTTTAAAAGAAACATTCAGGAGATTCTAAAACGCTGAACTGCTTAACGAGGCTTACCGCACCTAAACAGCTAGAACCCCCACATTTTGCACAGATTACCATGAGAAGTAACAATGTGCAAAATCACAAGAAAACTATTTAAAGAGAAATGCATTTTAAAGAGCATTTTATGCTCTTTAAATTGTTTTCTTGTGCTTTTGCACATTGTTAGTACTAAGCTTCATCTGTGCAAAATGTGGGGGGTCTAGCTGTTTGTTTCATCCCCTCCGAAATATTGTCATCCAGCATTTGTGCATGGAGCCACTCCGCTTGGTTCGTCAAGTGCAGACCTCGGTGAGCCTGTTCCCAGGCTCCTGCTGTTTCACTCAAACCACAGTTATAAAACCCTGGAGTTGACACCTCTGCCCATATTTCTCTCTCTTTTTGGATAGTGAGGTGTTCTCAGTTACAACCAGCAAACACCATAAATAGACCCTTACTTTCGATGATATATAATGCGATTTTCTGAAAATGATCTGGGAACATCTGGGAAGTTTGGCAATCTTAAGTAATAATGATTGACTGTTACACACATCACTATACATATTTAGCTGCAGTTATTGTTGTATTGGACACCATCTTTGGAGGAAACACAGCTGATGCTACTATTTGATTTTTCATTTAGTCTTTCAGACGCAGATCACAGCATACAATCAAAGTTGGAGTAGCTACAAAAAAGTTCAATTGCTGCATAACTATTACTATATTGTCATTTAGCAGATGCTTTTATCCATACCTACTCCAATTCTTTGTTCATTAAGGAGTAGGTAGGTGTTGGTGCATCTCCAGGTTAGATTGCAGACATTCAGTTGAGCACCCTGACCACCAATAGACTCTCCAGCTGACTTCCTCCCGCCCTCTCTCTCCCTCTGTTCTGACACCCAGCAGAGGAGGCCGTTCATGGGGTCCACCTGACCGCCGACTGGGCATACCAGCTGGTCAACACCTCGCTGCCGTACCCCCGGGCCCAGAGCTTCTGCAGGGCCCACTTCAGCTCCCTGGCCGGGCTGGGCCAACCCAAGGACCAGGAGGGGGCTCTGGAGCTCCAGACTCTGCCTGGCAGCCCCTCTCAGCTCTGGGTTCAGGAGGAGCACACCGGGCCCCCACCCCGGCCCCTGCCTCTGGCCAAGCAGTGTAGGAGTCACACACTGACTACATACACGCATGTTCTAATACTGGAATACTGTCATACACTCATACTGGAATACTGCATTTACTTCCTACTATACTGTAATACTAGTAATTTAGCAGACAAGCAGTGGAGTCATGGACAACATACACCCTAATATTGTGCTAATATTGGAATACTATTTCTTATTTACTATACTTTAATATTAGTCATTTAGCAGACAAGCAGTGTAATAATAATAATAATGCATTCAACTTATATAGCGCTGTAAGAGTCACTAATAACTAGAGATGGGCATAGATTAAAATATTTAATCTAGATTAATCTAATCGTAATCTTGAAATTAATCTAGGTTAATCTAGATTAAAGTCGCTCCTTGAATGATGTCAAAGGTGTCCGTAATATGTGTTTTCTACCTAAATAATGGCTTATATTACCTAAATAATGACTAAAAGTGGGTCTGCCCAATTGTTGAGCGGGGGGGGGGGGTGCTACCGGAGGATTTCAGTTCGCGATATCGGCAATAAAAATATTATCGCAGATGACAAATCTCGCGTTAATACGGCCCATCACTACTAATAACATACAACCATGTTCTTATACATTTATATTTAGTCATGTAGCAGACATTTTTACCAAAGTTTTCAGGTGAGGCTCAGAACGTTAATTAATTATTAGTTAACGGAAATTGCAGCAGTGGCTAAACAACACTGCAGCACAAAGTTTACAAAAAAACGAGTCATTGAGTCCAAAGCAGCTTGCAGTGGATGTTCTTAGATGCAGGTAGGGGACAGGCATTGTGCTCAAGGATGACTACATTTAGTAATTTAGCAGATGCTTTTATCCAAAGCGACAACTTTGGCGCAGAACAATCAAATGAATGCTTTGCCTTTGAAGCTGATGAGTCAACGTATGTTGATGTTCCCTTCCTAGCCTGATAATAGACCACCAAATATTAACCTGCTCACCTGTGCATATATTTCTCTCAGTTTAACCATTCTGTCTTTGTACAATACATGCTTGTGGCGTAGCCTTGCTTGGTTCTCTTCCCATGGCCGTGCTTTCACCAAACACCACATCAAACTCAATGCTCATCAAGTGTCCGTTTAGGTTCTCTTCAACAGTGTGCTAGCAGCATGGCCGCCACTCAAATCCACTCTCCCCTCAATCTTGGATTAGATCTCAAGTTCAACACCCTCAACTTCCCGAGAGCGTCTCACGAGGGTTTCGTCCGAGTCAACGCGACCTTCTCCCCGCTGGCGGCGGTGAGCGTGTGTGCGCGTGTCCAGTGGGACCCCACCTGGGACGAGGTGTCCACCATCTTCTCCTACGCCGCCCCCGTGTTCATCAACGAGTTCCAGCTGCGCGGCCAAGTGGACCGGCAGGGCCGCGTCGTCCTGGCGCTCATCATCCACGGCCAGCACCGGCCCTACAAGGCCTCCTTCCCCAACGACGGCCGCTGGCGTCACGTGTGCGTGGCGTGGCGGAGGAGCGACGGGCGGTGGGCCATCTACGTGGACGGCGAGCTGGGGGACACGGGGGCCGGGGCCGACACGCCCCGGGACATCCACGGGGAGGGCATCCTCATTCTGGGCCAGGACCAGGACTCCTTCGGGGGGAACTTTACTGAGCCCTTCGTGGGGAACGTGACGGACCTGAATGTGTGGAGCGTGTCCCTGGAGGGGTGGCAGCTCCGCGCCCTCAACGCCTGCTCACCTCTGGCCCCCCAGGACCAGGTGTTTCGCTGGGGCGTCGACGACGTCACTGTGCACCCGGTGGTTGGAAAGATGGAGGCCATGCTATTTTGTCCAGGTGGGCTTCAACCATCCTGTAATACTTCCAGGAATGACTGTGTGTGTGTGTGTGTGTGTGTGTGTGTTTGTTGTGATATTTTGGGTAGTGTATGTGTTATGTTGCGTTGTGTGTTTTTGTGTTGTGTATGTGTTACGTGTCATGTGTGTTTCTGCATTGTGTATGTGTTATGATGCATTATGTGTATATGTTCTGCGTGCATGTGCTTCTGTGTTGTGTATGTTGCAGTAAGTGTGTTATGTTGAGTGTTACAATGCCATATGTTATGTGCATATGTGCATTGTGTGCCTGATGTGTGTTGTGTTGTGTGTGATGTGTGTTTCTGTGTTATGTGTGTGTTATGGTGTGTTGTGTGTGTATGTGTTTTTGTGTTCTATGTGTATGTGCGTTATGTTGTGTGTACATAACATTGTGATTGCCCTGCACTCCAGCCACCCAGGGCCAGCAGCAGGGGGCGGGGCCTGCAGGCTGCAGGACACTGGAGGGCTGGACGCAGCAGCAGCACCCAGTGGTTGGACAGGAGGACTGCAGCCGGCCGCTACCATTCATCTGCAGGAGCAGCAGAGGTGAGCGGCCGGTCTGTTTTAACGCATGCGCACACACGCACGCACGCACACATGCACACACGGTTGTTAATGACTTCTACTCGTTGTTCTCCATCTAACGGGTCATTCTTCATCTTATTTGTCACACAACACATACACTTAAAACATGGAACTTGAAACCCACTAACGCGCATATCATGTAGCAGACAACACGCCTTGTAGCGACCGCAGATTCAATTGCCACCTGTTGTCAAATGCTACATGTCACTCTGTTTACACCCACTACAGAATCAGACGAGTTGCATTGCTAGCTAAACTTTCACAGACATGGAATTTGCTGCGGAGAAATAAGAGATACAAAGATACGAAAACAACATTACAGGCAGCTAATAAAAATGAAGATATTAAAAGTATACGCAATTGTATATAAACAAACATTTCCATTCAATATTGAATGTCAGTCAACCTTACTTGCCATCTGTGACCCCAAACACACACACACACACACACACACACACACACACACACACACACACACACGTTTTCAAGGTCTTTCTAAAACAGCGAGCCTTCTGGTGAAAAAGTCCCATTATTGACATGACAGAATAATGTGCATAATATTATGTATGAGTTGCATAGAAAGCTGAATAAGGTTGTTGGGTGGGGGGGATTGAAGAGGATGTGACCTCATACAATATCCAAGTGCTGAAGCGATGTCAGATTCAAATGATTGTGATGTGATGTATAATGCATGGAAGAGAATACACTCAATGTCATAATATGGAATCCTTCAGTGTTTCCAAGGTATTCTTATATTCCTCTTGTCACACAGGATATCTTAATATTGAATTGATACGAGATTGGATTCATATAGTCTCTTTTCACACAGCCAACAAAGTACATCGACTCAAAAAGCTAGAGGTCAACCCATAATAACGTTCTACATATTTTAATTTGCACAGCAAAATAACCCTAAAAATATTGTTCAGAAAAAAGTTTTCTCTGTGTGTGTGTGTGTGTGTGTGTGTGTGTGTGTGTGTGTGTGTGTGTGTGTGTGTGTGTGTGTGTGTGTGTGTGTGTGTGTGTGTGTGTGTGTGTGTGTGTGTGTGTGTGTGTGTGTAAACTAACATTCAGAAGAGAGTAGTCCAGGTGCACCATCGCTACACTTTGTGACATGATGTTTGAAGTAGGGCTGGGCACTAATTCAATATCATCGTATATTAGGATGTGAACAACTCACATTTCTCAACATTTCTCAACTCAATCTGATTTTTTATGGTTGAATAATTGGTGGGTGGCATGAGCGAATAATCGATTATTCAGATTCACCGATAGGGTCGGAAATTAACACCTTGCTGGTGCCGAATGCGGTAGAAATGTTCCTATTTGAGGTGCAAAATCTTTGCAGCTGCATTGTACCCTAAATATTGAGAGGTGCCAAACAGCTGATAATCTATAGATTTTGCAATTGCCTTTACATTTTGGTGATCTGAAAATGTGGAAGCGTGGATCTCCAAAGCATATATCAATATTGTACCGTGACACAAACAAGAACCAGTTTCATATGGAAATTCAATGTTTTTAATTTTGTGTATGTTCTGCTATGGTGCGTTGGGCTTAACGTGTAGTTAATCCCTTTCTGAATCGGAGCCTGCAGAGACCGTTGATGCAGAATCGCGTAGGCTATTTAATCAGCTGATCGTTTTTTTCCTTTTCATTTCTGAAGCGGTGTGTTCATTTCTGAAGATGTTTATTAAATGACCAACCCATTATTATTAGTAGGTAGAGCTGTTGGTATCTTATGCCTTCGTTTAAATGAAAAAACTGCTAAATACAAACATTAATAAAACCCTTGTTTATTAAAACCATTACCCATTAGCAGTGTTGGGACAGGCTTCTATTCTTTTAGAAAGCATAGATTACTATGTTTAAGATCACAGAAGACTAACAAAAAAAAAAGAAAAAAAAAGTTGACCCCCCCCCCCCCCCCCCCCCCCCCCAAAAAAAACGATTTTTGCCGTAATGAACAAATAATCGAATAACCGATTATTCTGTCACATCCCTATCATATAGCGTCTTTGAATGGTATTGTTTCGTAATTAAATGAAGATATCCACTTATTGTGATACCCAGTTTTCAAGTATGAATTACGATCAGAAGATATGCTCCTAAAATGATCAAATATGAGGTTTGAAACGACAGAAACTTTAGATGACCAAATACTTCAATGTAATGACCCTCAGTTACACTGTTTAGAATGGTATTTTTAATTCACAAGCATATCTTGATATGTATCAATATTGTGTACAATTCCCCATAATTATTATGATAATACATCTTTCCATATTGCCCAGCCCTAGTGTTAAGATGACTTCCATGTTTTGGGTGTGTCTGAGCAGAGCGCTACCTGAAGATGAGGGAGATCCGTGGGGGAGAGAGCATGCGGCCCAGCCCCTTCATGGAGCACCTCAACCACATTGCCAACAAGACTCAGGCAAGAGATTATTTTAACCTCTTCTTCCCTGATCTGTTTCTTAGTCGTCTCAAACACAATACCACATCCCACAAAGTGTGGTTAACCTTTCACATTAGCCTAACATAACCATGTACGCACCATTTTGGAAGTACCTCCTGGCATCTTACAGGCCAGTACAGACCACCATAGCTTCTCCTATGTCATTGGAAAGGGAGGGGTGGGGGGGGGTGGGTATTCAGTTGGTTTCAATCAGCAACCCCACCACTAGATGCCACTAAATCCTACACACTGCACCTTTAAGTAGTATAGGGCATTGTGCTCTAGGACACCTACAACAGTTTAGACTTGTTTGGACATTGGAGACCAAACACAGAACCTTACAACTGCCAGTCAAACACCATAACCACTAGTCTATCCAACCCCCTAATAAAGATACATCTCTTTTTCAAACCGATCCTGTAGGTAGGAACGGGAGAGGAGCCGTTTAACGCGATGGACCTGGGCGACGCGTCAGCTCTGCTGGCTGTGGCGAGGCAGGCGCTGGACAAGACTGGGCGGGAGGACCTGGAACCCACGGACATGCTGTCCCTCGTGCAGCTGCTGGCGGCTGCGGCGGACGTCCCCGTCACCGCACTCTCAGAGGGCAACCGGAGCCGCGCCACAGACGCTCGGGAGCTCAGCCAGCACTTCATCAGCGTGGCCGATGAAATCATCAGCCAGGATAACACCCTCAAGTGGCAGGCCATTAAAGAGGTAGGACAACAACACCCTGTCCCATTTACGCCCCCCTAAACCCTACCACTCCTCACAACCACCCCATTTTCCACGCTAGTTCCGCGTATAGTGTATCCAAATTTTTAGATGTAGTGGAAGCATGGTTTTAGCCCTCCAGATGGCCCTATGAGTTATGGGGCTAGAATATATATCCCAGAATGAATTTCAATTTTAACACTTGCTGCCAATGTGAAGAGCACAAATGTAATGATAACCCCACAATAAGTTAATTTTAAAAAATGTAATCGTCATGTCAAACATTGTAATACGTTCGCGATTTATGTCTGTACAAGCCATTTGTACAGGTGTGTCCCATTTCGTAGCATATCTTTAACCCCTCCACTCTGTTCGGAGCAGGGCTGGACTGGGACGAAAAATTGGCCCTGGCATTTTGGCCCAGACCGGCCAACCAGAATCGGTCACACGCGGGTTTAAAGAAGTGATTGGGCCAGCCCATTGTCAATCAAGAGAAAAAAACCAATGGGCCGATCTACCTGTTTTATGGGTCGGTCTGAAAAAAAAGAAAAAAAACACAGTTGTGTCGGCCCAAAAGGCATGTCGGCCCACCGGGAAAGTGCCCGGTCTGCCAGATGGCCAGTCCAGCCCTGGTTCGGAGGGACCACTACCATAAGGAGTGGCTCCTAGGGGCCTAAAAGGGTGTAGGGACGGGACAGGGCTGAACTGCTGCCTGTCATTACAGGCGTGGGACGCTAGAGGGCGGTAGAGCTCCGTTAGTGTTTAGGAACAGCTGCATCACGTCATGTAGGGGCCTCAGAGATCAGACTACAATGTAAAGTCCATAAACCTGATTAAGCCTTGTGTTCTGATGGCATTGCCGCCATCGCCTCCAGGTTTGGAGTCACAAAGACCATCCACGCTTTATGTATAAGTGTATAATAATGTAGGCCTCTAAGATTTTATGAGAGGCCATAGACAAAAAGAGTGTCTCTCTCTCTCCTTATCTTGCCACTGCTTTACACGGGGCCCATTTGTTGTACGTGATGAGATAAAAAGTTGTATTATTTCAACATGAACAATAGGCCTAAAGATAATGTGGTTGCTGGAACAAACATAAAGAGGCTGTGTGTGTGTGTGTGTGTGTGTGTGTGTGTGTGTGTGTGTGTGTGTGTGTGTGTGTGTGTGTGTGTGTGTGTGTGTGTGTGTGTGTCCTAGAAGGTCACTGTTGAAACAACTACAGCAATAGGAAATCTGAGGACATTAATTGATTGCAGACGTCTCTAAGATCAACAGAATTTAATCTTATTTTCAAAGGTGACTATCCAGTCTGAAGTTTAGCATAGAGCCGCTAGAGGGCGCTCCGGGACCCCAGAGAGCAGATGATGGTGAGACAGTGCCCTCTTTGAGCTGGAATAAAAACCAAATAATTTCCAGAAGAACATTTCATTTTTCCAATGCCCTTTTCTACTTTTTAAACCCTACATAGACCCATTTAGACATATGGATTAGAGAGCTGGCCTTGAAACTCGTATTATGGCTCTATCACCCCCACCACATACACAGCCCCACCACGTATGGACACACACCTCCCCAAGGCCTCTCATCGGTCCAAGGCCACCTCTGCCCAGACTGAATAGAGGTTAACAGCACTAAGCTAGAACCACAAACCTCTCTCTCTCTCTCTCTCCCTCCACCTTCCCCCATCCCTCCCTTCCGTAAATACGGGGGGGGGGGGGGGAATTCTTCCCCCCTCCATCATCACTTCTTTCATGGTGCCCCACTCTGGACAGCGCTGTCGCTTTCATTTCAAATCATTCGAGTATACAGCTATTAAGAAAACAAGAAAGTTAGATTTAGATGTTCACAAAGCATCTTTATTATTATGACAATAAAAGAAATGTTCATATCAAAGAGGCAGCCTATGTCACGCATGCTCATATCAGACCTTAATAAACACACAAATGTGCAACACAATTGCACATTTGGACACTGTACTGTAGAACTGTACTTCTTATAGCATACTAGTCTATTATCTATTATGCATTTTGCCTGCATTATGCGTGTGGTTTATGAAACTCAAATCTAGTACTGCACAGACACTATGCCACTGGTTACAAACTGTCTAAACATCTGAGTCAACGTTTGCTGCAGTAAAGGGTAGCTGTCGATAGGATAATTGTTATGACAGTAGCAATATTTTACAGTCCTTGGATAGTATGTGCTAACACATTAACATTAATTGAAAGGCTGCGGACAAACCTATCATTCTGCCAAGAATGCCCATTTACTAAAAAACAGCACCAATAAATAAATGTATACATTTTATTTCTATTGTCAGTCCTTATACAAGAAAAAAAAGTGTCATAGCGAGGGCATATAACACATTACAGATGAAAAGAGGAGAGAACAGTGCAAAACCTGGCAAAATACAAAAGTCAGCATTTAACCAGTAACAACAGGTGGTGGTTTTACAGGTTGGCTAGTATGTTCTAGTGGGTAATACGGCTTCAGATGGTAGAACAGGTTTGTTGTGTTCCTGGTATTAATCGGCACCACTCAGACATCTTGCACCTCACAGAAAGCTGGAGTTCATCAGATCTCTGATAGCGGAACCACTTCCACACAACTGGCGGTGCGTTCGCCAACGTTTAGTGGCTGGGCTGGGTAGGTGGAGATCAATAATGACCGCCCTCCAGAACGCCTGCAACTAACTATTATTTTCATAGTCGATTAATCTAACGATAATGTGTTCCCTGATTTATCATTAATCAAATTGTCATAAATAATAGCAAATGTCAGCACAAGTTACCAGTGTCAAAAGAGTCCAAAGTTATGTCTTAAATGTGCTTGCTTTATATGACAAGCAGTCAAGAAAAGCTAAAGTACGACTTTTATATTGATCCATGAACCAAACATTTGAATTTCTGAAGCATCAAGCAGCAAATGCTATTTTATTAAAGATTAATCGATTATATCAATTTGATTTGATTCATTTTCTGTCAATTCTATGTTCTAATTGATAATGCAAAAAATCATTGCAGCCCTAGCCATAGCGCTACTGTGTTGGTGTTATACAAATAATCACGCATCTCAATAGCAGTTTATATAGCATGGTCTGTGTGTTCCAGGTGGTGAGTGGGCCGATGGACGTGGTCAAGAGTATTGACCGCATGGCAGCCAGCCTGAGCCCTCAACTGATGGAGGCCAAACAGCACTTACTCATACAGAGCCCCAACATCAGTGAGTCGCGCGCACGCACACGCACCCACACACACAAAAGATTTTCATAGTTGTCATTTAAATCTGAAAGTCAACTAATCGTCGCACTTAAAACTACACACCACTTTATTCAAAAAAAGCAATTACAATAGAGCTTAAAGGTTGTGAAAACAAATAAATGGATTTTGGTATTTTCATGTCTGGTACGTGTGGATGTATGGAGCGCCATCGGGGGAGCGTTAATGTGAATAGCAGTGTCCGGGAGGGTTAACCTTTGTGGGTAGGCACACCATTGTTTAGCTGACAAGGCGCAGCTCTGAGATAAAGTAAATTGATCTGTAAATCGGAAGTCAGAGTGCCATTTGATTCTGCATATTCACGTATTTCCGGTAAAAACACGAAGCTAGGAAGGGACTTGTATCAGATATTGATTGGCGTTTACAGTAATAGCGCTGAATGTACCACCAGATTGACAGTAGCTAGCAGCTCAACATGGAAAGCCTATGCCTACGCCTGCGGATTCTGCTGACATATTCTTGGACGAATCGGACTGGGATGAATATGAAGAAGAAGACGACCATGATGAAGTCGTTGGAGTGAGGCCATATATGTTCGAGACGACTGGCAGTGCTGCTGGTGAAGGAGAGACGCAGGCTCATCCCTGTGATGGAGCTGAAGCATTTTCATTGGACGCAAAATTAGGAAACACTCGCACAGGATGATTTATGAATATTTGAAACCGTTTGACAGGAAGAGAAAAGACAAGAATTTCGATGTAAAAATACTCAAAAATGAATTTTTGGACGCATATTTGGCATATAACGAGATAAATTAACAATTAACACAGGGATTATTTTCAGGGCGTGTTGCAATAACAAAATGCTATACTGCCCCCTTGTGTACACGTTAACGTGGCGTTGTGGATGTATAAATGCAGGCAGCTCTGAAAAGATCCCCATTGTGTCTCTGAGTCGCGGCCTTCGGATCTTCATGGGGTACACAGAACTGTGAATTCCACTTAAGACTCTGCTGATGGACACACACACACACACACACACACACACACACACACACACACACACACACACACACACACACACACACACACACACACACACGAGTGAGGTCTGAAAAATAAGACCTGTGTGTAGACTATGATAGAAAGAGCGCATGTGCAAGAGAGAGATGCACCAAAGAAAGAATACAAAGGAATATTAAACTGTCGTGTAGGCCTACACCTAAAGGACCTTCATTCTATAATAGTCATATTAAACAGTTTTCTGGCGGCAGCAATGGATGTGCGCATTGCGGGTTCATTATGTTATGTGCACAAAATAACCGCTGAGTTGACTTTGCCACTTTGACTGCGAGTGAGAAGAAGATCTAATCATTTCAAAGATGGTATTAATTTTCTCGGTAGTAGGCATACGTCTTGTTATTTTTCCAATAATGTCAAAATCCCAGGATTTTAGAAACGGACAATCATTTTTAATTCACCCGACAAAGCGTTTTGTGTTTACTTTCCCAAGCTTTTGTGATTCTGATGCGCAAATAATTGTCAACATAGGCTTAGGAAATCGAATCAATCAATTCACAGCAAATGTGGTCTCAATTATTCCAATTAATCAGGCCTCGTCAGAGAGGACCAACAAATCGTTCAGTGATTCTCAAGGTGTGGGTTCTGTTGGGGGGGTGCAGGAGATATTATGAGGTGTGAAAAGGTGGGCAAGTGAAATGAAAATGACTCGACAATGATAAACAAAGATGATAGCCACTTCTGTTGCATTTTAATACAATTGTGTTAACTATATGCAAACCTTTGTCATTATTCTATGTCAGCCACACTTTGTTATCCTTATTATCAATTACATTTTATGTGATATGATTGTTTTTTACAATATTTTTGTTAAAGGGGGCCTGACAAAAAAAGTTTGATAACCATTAGGTTGGGTGAACTCATGTTAACTATAAAGTCAGATGGTCTATTCTTTAAGACTTAAGAACTATGATTCTTTAGGAACAGATGCTCTATATGTTAGCTTATACTTTCCTATGAAACCAAACGTCTTTGTAGCTCTTTAGTCCTCATTCATTCAAAAGGGCTGTATACAGTAAGTACAACACCATAATACATTGTTAGATCGTTATGGTATTGTACTTAGATTTTATTTTAAAGTGAAGAAGTAGTTTGTCAATATTACCAGACAGTCTCATTCTCTCTCTGTCTCTACGCCCACCCCCCCCCCCCCCCCCAGAGTTGGAGGTGCGACAGCAGGCCCTGGAGAAGGGCTCCCAGGGGCCGACGTTCTGCGGGCCGCTGGCTGAGCGCGAGGGCCACCTGGACTGCATCTCCGTGCCCCAGCAGAGGGTCCAGGATCTCCATGACAACGGTAGGAGCAGAGAGCTGTGTTGGGAGCAGATGACAGTGGACCCCGAGGTGTACAGGTGAACCGAGTGGACAATGTGTGCCGCGGCGTCTTGTCAAAGAGCTGCCAGAGCACTCCCACCCACTTCTAGAGCCTCAAGGTCTCGCATTGAAGTGCAGATGGGAGAGCACTGCCGTGCGCCAGACTGCTATTTAGGTTTATACACACTGGCTAATATCCAAAACTGAACTGAAGTTTTTTTATTTATTTATTCATTAATTTTCCCTAAGCTGAGAAATTACTTGTCGTCCTTTTTTCTCTGTGTGATTGTAATTCCTCCGGGCGGTGCATTCAGGCTTTCGCTCGCTCACGTTGGTGAACACGTGGTACGGAGCGCTGCGGCCGCTCTTCAACGCTGAAGAGAACGTGTCCATGGCACCCACTGTAACCGACGGCAGTCAGAGGTAACACAGAACACCTCCATTCAGCCAATCAAGTTGCTGCCTCAATATTCTGATAGATGGACTCCAACCAACCAAGCCACAGTCTCATACTGTGCGTTACTAAAGAGCGGGGAGGATTTCAATATGCATTCAGAATATAACGAGGTTTCAATACAGTGTATGGACATTTAGAAGAGTAGCTTTGCAAAGGTTCTAACCTCTCACACTCACACACACACCAGGAGTGAGGTCTGAAAAATAAGACCTGTGTAGACTACGATAGAAAGAGCGCATGTGCAAGAGAGAGATGCACCAAAGAAAGAATACAAAGCAATATTAAACTGTCGTGTAGGCCTACACCTAAAGGACCTTCATTCTATAATAGTCATATTAAACAGCTTCTGGCGGCAGCAATGGATGTGCGCATTGCGGGTTCATTATGTTATGTGTGCAAAACAACCACTGAGTTGACTTTGCCACCTTGACCGCGAGTGAGAAGAAGATCTAATCGTTTCAAAGTTGGTATTTATTTTCTCTGTAGTAGGCCTATGTCTTGTTATTTTCCCAATAATGAGATTGGCCTGTCAAAATCCCAGGATTTTAGAAACGTACAATAATTTTGTATTCACCCAACAAAGCGTTCCGTGTTTACTTTCCCAAGCTTTTGTGATTCTGATGCTCAACTAGTTGTCAACATAGGCTTAGGAAATTGAATCAATCCATTCACAGCAAATGTGGTCTCCATTATTCCAATTAATCAGGCCTCGTCAGAGAGGACCAAAACATCGGTCAGTGATTCTCATGGTGTGGGTTCTGTTGGGGGGGTGCAGGAGATATTATATATATAACTAAGCTTAATAGGTGGTGAAGATCCGCACGAGCCGACTACTTTGTCTTGGAATGACCTCCAAACTTGACCTGGAAAATGATTTTTTCGACAGAATGTTCATTGATAACTGTTTTTGTTAACATTTAATCTCAGAATTAAATTTGTTCATTTTTTTGTACATCTAAAAGGCCTTTACACACCGGGGGCGTGACGAATAGACCCAAAAATTCTGCATCAAAACTAGTTCTACTGGGAGCGATACAAATTTGCGACAGTTGCAACCCGAGATTCATGCCAGCTCAACGACAGAAGAGATTTTGGGTACATCCCATTTTTCAAGGTAGAGAAAGAGAAGAAGAGTTCCACTGCTCCACATATAGGAGCTGAAGCTCTACCACGGCCAGTTCCGGACATAATCATTATTATTATATATTATTACTATAAACTAACTACAGTATCAGCTACTCACTATCCTGATAGCCGAGTTGTTCTGCGATGCTACTCCCCACGTTGTCCTTCAGTCCATTGTCTATCATTTTTATGTCCTTTGTCAAATAGTATGGGGTGATACAAAATCAACAGGTCGGCCATTGTAGTGACATTAAGACTGTTCCACACGCACACAACGTGATTGGTTGATGCCTGTATTTGCCGTGCGAAAGCTTGGAATAATCAACCTCATTCAGAAAAAGAATTACGTCGCTTTTTTGCCACGTAATATTCTCGTCCAGTGTGAAAGTACTCATAACAAAAACAATAGTTGGAAAAAATGTATTGACATGCAAATGAATCGCATGAAAAAAACGCCCGTGGTGTATGAAGACCTTTAGAATGCTATTCTGACTAGTAAAGTTGACAAACGCATCATGTTTCATAAAAAACTGTCTGTTCTGTTATTCAAGTGTTCTTATAGTATTCTCTTTTAATACATTTGTGTCCAACGAGAATGGTATACTGTGTGTATTGTACCAAAAAACAATACTATTAAAAATGACTTTACAATGATTTAGTTTATCGGCATTTTTAAGTTAGTTTTAAGTTTTTAAGCCTAAAACAAGACACCAGTTAAAATCAACAACTGATGCAGCGGTGCAGAACAAACTTGATTCCTGCTCTGGAAATCCTGGTTCAGTTTAGCCAACCACAAATGCCTCCTTTACAATTTTTTGCACTCCTCTCCCCGAGTTATTGTAATCATCTAAAGTACTCCAAATGCTTTTCCCGGTCCCACCGATTAGTACAGCCAACAACACAGCAATAACCCTTTTGTGCAACAATAATCAGCAACGGCTGCGAATTTGGTTGGGTCGTTTACGTTCAGTATCTCCCAAATGGCCAACTTCCGGATTGATGATGTGCCGTGCAAACACTATATGGTCCTCTAAACTGCAAAATGTCCCCGTTTTTCATCTCAGAAATCTGGTCACCTTATGGTAAAGCCCTAAACCAATACCGCACTAGTAGCATAAGCTTTAATCATGTTGTGTAGTGTACATGAACGTTTGGTGATCATTTGAACATGGGTTCATCTCTTCGGCGTGTGTGTAGATACCTAGGAACCATCCTGGGTTCCTCCGTCATCTCCAGCACGGTTCTAGGAGACAACCAGCCCGTCAGCGTGTCCGTGAGGTTCAGATTACAACACAAAGCCAAGGTCAGAACTGATTCTCATCTGTCTTTCCTTCTCTTCCTCCTCGTTTTACGATTTCTTCATAAGAGGGTTGATGAAATGTGTGATGTCATAGTTAGTAGTACTTATTCTCATCTGTTCCATCCCTTAAGAACATTTCTTTTGAAAGGTTTTACTATTTATTTATGAAGGGTTGTGAAATGTGTAATGTCATAAAAACAGCTATAGATACAATTCCAACTCGGCCACCGGCTTTTATACTATAGTATTAATTGCCATTAGTTACACAATTAAAGTTAAGCAATGAAGCTTAATCGGTTTGAAATCAAGTTTTTAACTGTTTTACTGAAAATATTTTTTATTCACAATACGTATGTGCTTTCCCATAGCACCCCAGTGGGAAAGTCTACAACCCAGTGTGTGCCTTCTGGGATTTTGATCTCATGTGAGTCTACAGAGGATTTGCTCAAACCATTCCAAGTGCCTGACCCCCACAACCTCTTTGTACACATACAGTATGTATATGCACACATACACAAGCTTGATCCCAGTGGCGATTTTACCGCGGGCGCAGGTGGTGAATTTGCACTCCCTACTGTTCGGATGAAAATAGAAAATGTTTCAAATCAATAAACATTTAAGAAAATAATTTTTGAACATTTTGAAGATGTGACGTCAGATTTGTATATTCTATCAGGTTTTGTTGTACTCTACTTTCAAATTTCTCAAATAACCATGCACGTGCCAGCGTCCAACATCTGGCGTTATACAGTATGTTAGCACAGTGCAAGCTAGTCATGGCAAGTGATAAATTGACATGTCATCTGTGATTGCTGTGATATGCGGCTGCATTATAAGCACTCCTGTGGCTCTCAGCTGGGATATTATGGTGTTCGTGTACATTTGCTGTGACAACTGCGTTGTTGGCTCTAATGTTGTAGCATTTTTGGTGATGCACAGTTGTCATAATGTGTCACAGTTAAACCTATGTATAACCAATAGGTGGTCATGTAGTTATTTAGCGTTAGGCGTTAGATATGTGTATATATTGGCGTTTTTCCACTATGCAGTAGGCAAACATAGAAGACTACCTAAGTCCAAAGTTTGTACTCACCCGTTCACTGTTGATATTCTGCTAATTTGTACTCACCCTTAGGCCAACTGTTCACTGTTGATATTCTGCTTATTTGTACTCACCCTTGCTGTTCTTCCCTGGCTGACTGTTGCTGTGGCAGCCGACGTGGAAAATAATCAGTTTTTCAGAAAGCTTCGTAAACACGCCGGTGTCCGTTCCTCTGAAACTCAGTATCGACAGTCTTGTTTTCATTCGTCAAACAAAGTGATGGTCCTTAGTTTTCTCGTGTGGCACATACTTGTTGTACACGTTTCCAATCATCTCGCCACCAAAGTGGACGACTTTGACGGTTTTAACTGGGATGTCGGAAAACTAAAACATGTTGGCTCTTTTTTTTTTTTTTTTTTTTTTTTACAAACAAACGCTAACAGCAACGTGGGATTTGTTGGTCAGCGTAAACAAGTTCGGGAGAAAGTGAAACGTGGTCTGCTTTATCCCCATCTGTTTATTCTCCGCGTTTGTGCGACCTTAGTTTTATTTGCTTTTATTTTTCGCGAGCGTGGAGCAGGTGACAGGTGTTGCAACTCACGACGGCAACGCAGCTGACGTGGTCGCCATTAACCAATCAGTGGTTGCAAAAATGGCTAGCTCCACCCTCATGGTACCCGTAGACGCGCGTACGCTATTCTCAATGCAACGTATATACTGTATGTATATATATATATATATATATATATATATATATATATATATATTCCTGTGTATTAGTCCAGAGGCTGGTGGTTGGTGGAACACCAGGGGTTGTGAGGTGGTTGCTAAGCAACATGGGTCCACGGTCTGCTCCTGTAACCACACCACTAACTTCGCCTTGCTGCTACAGGTGTACGAAGTGCAGGTAGCCACACCCCCTACTCCCATCTGTCATCTATCTGCATGTCTTTACTCAGCCAATCAGTGACCAGCCTGCAGTGTACAATTCGTGCTGTTGGACTGTTGTGTATGTGTTATTGATGCATGCCTTTCTGTGTGTGTGTGTGTGTGTGTGTGTGAATGGGTGTGTGCACGCGTATGTGTGTGTGTGCATGTATGTGTGTGTGTGTGTGTGTGTGTGTGTGTGTGTGTGTGTGTGTGTATGTACGTGCATATGCCTGTGTTTTTGCCCATATGTGTGCGCGTGTGCCTGTATGCCTGTGTGTGTGTGTGTGTGTGTGTGTGTGTGTGTGTGTGTGTGTGTGTGTGTGTGTGTGTGTGTGTGTGTGTGTGTGTGTGTGTGTGTGTGTGCTCATTCATGCCAGAGGAGTCCAGAGAATGAGCGAGCTCTGCAGGTCCTGACGTTCATCGGCTGTGGAGTGTCTCTCTGTGGCCTCCTCTTCACCTTCATCCTCTTCATCGCCGTGGGGTGAGTCCTCTTCATCGCCGTGGGGTGAGTCCCGTGTGTCATGCGAATGCGAGCTGAGAAATACCTCGACGAGAGCGCTCAAATATCCTCTTTCAATCACACTCCATTTTCAGAGAAGATAAAAACACCTGCTAGTAGGTACTGGTAGGTAGGTAGGTAGGTAGGTAGGTAGGTAGGTAGGTAGGTAGGTAGGTAGGTAGGTAGGTAGGTAAGTAGGTAGGTAGGTAGGTAAGTAGGTAGGTAGGTAGGTAAGCAGGTGAGTAGGTTGGTAGGTAGGTAGTTAGCTAGGTAGGTAGGTAGGTAGGTAGGTAAGCAGGTGAGTAGGTTGGTAGGTAGGTAGGTAGGTAGGTAGGTAGCGAGGTAAGTAGATAGGAAGGTTGGTAGGTAGGTAGGTAGGTAGGTAGGTAGCGAGGTAAGTAGATAGGAAGGTTGGTAGGTAGGTCAGTAGGTAGGTAGGTAGGTGATATAAAAAGTTTAGGCATTACATGTGTGTCATGTTTGTTACATATATGTGTTGTGTTTACACGTGTTTATGTGTTGTGTTTATGTGTTGTGTTTATGTGTGTTGTGTTTATGTGTTGTGTTTATGTGTGTTGTGTTTATGTGTTTACGTTGGCAGAGTTCCTAAATCGGACCGCACCACCGTCCATAAGAACCTGATTGTGGCGCTGGGCATCGCCCAGCTGTTACTGATGTGCAGCGACTGGGCCTCTGCTCACCAGGTAATACTTATAATGTAAGTATTACATTGTGTATAATATAAGTGTAACGTTATTTATGATATTGTAATACATATATTATACACAATGCAATACTATACACGGATAAATACTTAATAATAAATAATAAATACATTTACTTAATAATTGTACTTATTTTATTTCACTTATTTTGCTAAATACATATTTCCTATCCACAAAGTACCGGTAATACATTCACTTTGGATAAAAGTGCTAAATTACTAAATGTGAGTGACTCACACCTGTGACTTGATCCTAACCTTATATACCTGAGGGTGTTGTGTTGTGTCGTTTCATAACCTGCTTTTGTATGAACAAGTCAAATGTATTTTTGTTAGTGGTTTTGTGGTTTGACTGGAATGCTAATTCTGAAAATAAAAAGCAGTACAATTATTCAACACTTACATAATACATTTATCTGGGGACTATTACCTCTGAGCAGGGCTGTTTCTGACCTTCTGGGCCCAAAAAAAAGCAATACAATCATTCAACACAAAGTTTCTCTCTGTAGCTCTGTTTTAAATAACCTGTTTTTGTATGAATAAGCCAAATTTATTTTTGTTAAACGTATTGTAATTTGATTGGAACAATAGTTGTGAAAATATAAAGCAGTACAATTATTATAATTATGAATTATTGTAACACTTACATAATACAGTTACTGACCTTCTGGGCCCAAAGCCATATCCTACTTGGAGGCCCCCCTCTCCCACCCACCCCAACTTAACAAACCCCCGGCTTCACACATTTTGAGATTGAGCTAAGGATCAAAATCACTGAAGAATTTTACACAAAAAGGTGATTTATTTTTTAAAGGGGGGGCCCCCTTACGGCTTGGGGGCCCTTAGCTGTCACTTATATGGCTTTAAGCTAGAAACTGCCCTGCCTCTGAGGATATGTGTATAAAGGTGCTGTAGGTTGCTGGGGCCGGATTCACAAAGCATTCTTAAAAAGAAAAAAGTTCTTAAGTAGCACTTTTTTCTTAACTATGTTAAGAAAAAAAATTAAGATTTGATATTCTTGAAGAATTTCTTAGTTTTTTCTTAACTTTTTTCCTAAGAATGTATTTAAGAACAAATGAGATTCTTGAAGATAAAGTTCTTGAATTTCTTCTCAAGTTTCTTCACAACTTTAAGATAACCCTTCACCAGTCTTACAACAGCTGCAGTGAACATATATACTGTATATATGACATTTATATGAATTCATTACTTAACCCAAGAATATATGTTAACCAAATGTTGTTAATTTAAACTTATCATACTACTTTTTGTATATCAAATGAAGCCTATATTGACAGTTGAAAATGAAATGGACTCTGTATCAGTAACAAGTAGGCCTATTGATAATACCAGAATGTTGAGAAGTAATAGTAATCAAGGATCTTTGATTATACTATAATTTCCTCTTAAGTATATCAAGAAGGCAGTTGTAGTAGCTTCTTATATTTTTTCTTAAGAATCTTCTTAAGTTTTATCTTAAGAAAATGTTAGTGAATGCGGCCCCTGATATCTACCTGTGGTCGTCAGGAGCTGTGCTACGTAGTCACCGCCCTGCTCCACCTCTTCTTCATGGCTTCTTTCTCTTGGATGTTGGTGGAGGGGCTTCTGCTCTGGAGCAAGGTGGTCTCGGTCAACATCAGCGAGGACCGACGCATGAAACTCTACTACATCATCGGCTGGGGTAAAACACACAAATAGACATACACACATACACACACATAAACACACACACACACACAGACACACGCACATAGGCACATGTACACGCACTGGTACATGTTTAAGTTGTTTGACTGTCCAGTCTCAAATCGTCTGTGTGTTTCTGAGGAGTGGACCGAGTGGAGTTCATGTATTCATCATGATCGTTAATTGGCTAATAGTAGAGAAGTAACACGTGTCAACCGGCACGTCAATGATACTGAGCAGGATGTAAGTGTCAACAAATAGCATCAGTCTCATTGTCTTTCTCTCCACTGGACCACAGCTAACCCTGTGGCAACTCTAGACTGGAATAGTTTTAAATTAGGTCCTCAGGACCATTTCATTCCAGATAAGTTTGTTCTCACCATTCTTAACCTATACACCCTGTGCATGTAGCATGCACACGCATGTACATGCAGCTTCAGGCTGTCAGACAATCAGACGAGGAACACACAAAATACTGCTGTGTTGTGTTGTACGGTGGACCTTTACATCGTGGGTTTGATCCAAACCTCTGTCTGCTTCCTTAGCATAACAGACTTCCTCTGCCTGCTTCCTCAGCGTAACAGACTTCTGATAGCTACTGTTGTTCGTGTTTCTACGTCGCCGTGTTGTGGCGTTTCCATGACTACGGGGACGTCTGTCTCCATTCACACGCTTCAACGCAGCGCGGCAGCCCAGGTGCCCTGAGTGGTCCTATCCAGACTAAATACAGTATGGGGCCCCAGTGTCCAGCCCCGTGCAGTGTCTAGCAGCTTGCACAGTGTCTGGCACCGTGCATGGTGTCTAGCTCCATGCACGGTGTCTAACAACGTGCACAACAGTAACTGTTCCTTCATGAATAAGCCAAATGTATTTTTTTTAAGTTTGACTGGAACGCTAATTCTGAAAAGGCAGTATAGAAAGCAGTATGATTATTCAACACACAGTTTTATGTAACCTGTTTTTGTATGAATAAGCCACATTTATTTTTGTTAAATGTTTCATAGTTTGATTGGAACACTATAAACACTAATTCTGAACATAAAAAGCAGTACAATTATTCAACGCTTACATACATACATAATACATTTATCTGGGGACCATTGCCTCTCAGCAGGGCCGTTTCCGACCTACTCGGAGGGCCCCCCTCTCCCGCACACATACAACTTATCAAACCCCTGACTTCTCCAAACCAGTAGAATCTTTGCATGATTGTTGCATGAAGGCTCAATTTTAGGCTCACATTTTGAAATTGATCTGACCCTTCAACGCAGCGTGGCAGCCCAGGTGCCCCGAGTGGCCCTGGCCAGACTAAATACAGTATGGGGGCCCAGTGCACAGTGTCCAGCCCCATGCAGTGTCTAGCAGCATGCAGAGTGTCTCCTTCATTCAACCCATACAACATGTTCCATACTCTTATGCCGCTGTTGAATCAAAATAACGTAATGTCACGAATAGTGACATTTATTAAATCATTTTCATTAAAAATATGATGTATTCTGCTAACATTGTGTCCTGATTGCTATATATGTCCAGTATTTTTTCTTAGTTAGAAACTATGTTGTTTGTTTTGTAGCTACTCCAGTTTTTATTGTGTGCTCTGAGAGTTCTCAGACTCCCTTGGGTCCCACTTTGGGTCAAAGCATCTAAATGAGCAAATGGCTATAAATAAATGTACACTTTACACTTTAAAAACACTTGCTACTGCTCAATGTTTCCTTCTCCTAGGGCTGCCCGTGTTGATCGTGGGCGTGACGCTGGTGATATCGCTGGACAAGTACAAGGCAGCCACCCACTGCTGGCTTAACGTGGAGACCGACATGATCTGGGCATTTGTGGGGCCGGTGCTGTTTGTCTTGGGGGTATGTAGGGCGCGGGGGGGGGGGGGGGCGATTGAAATCAACATTCCTCTGAAAAGATGTTAGTATCATGAATCTGATTATTCCTGCTGTATTCACTCCTCAACCATCCCTCCTCTCTCTCCTGCTGTGCCTATAGGTCAATGTGGTGGTGCTGTGTCGGGTCGTCATGGTTACTGTCTCCAGCGCTCGGCGGCGCTCTAAGATGCTCACTCCAAGCTCCGTGTCCAAGATGCTCACTTTTGACCTCACCTGGTGAGCATGGGAGCCACCCCGTTACAAAAATAAATTGAACTGGGCCCCACTACTGCAACACAGCACATTTTCTGTAACCACACTTCACTAGAACCAAAGTCCATTCAGTCCAATTCATTCAAAGTTTAAAATAACTACATTTGTAGGCTTTCAGCTCCCTTGTAGTACAATTTGTACTATCTAATATTTGATTTCTCTCAGACCGTGAGCTATGAAATTATGCACATGCAGCACTGAGCATCAGATACACTCTAGAATACATTTGCTAAACACCATTATTTAGAGTGCAATTGAATGTTTAATGGCACAATAGTGAACTAATAATGGAATAATTTTAATTATAAAATCTTTATGTCATTAACATATGAAATCAAAGATAAGGAGATACAAACATAGATAAAAATTATCATTTATTGGAATGATAAGTGATAAGTGAAATGATAACTAATTAAATCAACAGCAGGTCTGTTTCTTACAAAAATGTCTTCCAATTGGGGAAACTACAGTGTAATTAAAATGAAAACAGTGACATTAAATGTGTGTGAAATCACATGCAGCCCTATTTTGTTATTACTAATTAAAATTATAGACTGAATTAAAATGCATGTTGAGTATTTGCTATCCTATTTACAATGTCATAATAACTAGCCTATATCATCCAATAGCTGGCAGTAATGAATAGACTAGCACATGCTAACTAGCAAGTGTATCTCTATGGAATTAGCAATGTATTAATTTGCCACACTCATTGTTTAAACCACCTTTCTTTGAGAAAAACAAACATACAGTCACCCTTGTTTTTCTCTTGTTTGGCTTCTTTGTCTTTTCTTTTCTGGAAGCCTGATTTTATTTTTTGGGGGGTTATGGTGACATGATAAGTGTCAACACACCATCCATCCGCACATTTTGACATGGTTAACGGTTATGTTCTCGCAAATTGGAGACGGCAGGAGGACTGAACCATTTCACGTAAATATGGGGGGGGTTGCCAATACAGAGACTGGTGGATTTTATCTAACAAGAAAATGTATCTGTTAGTTAATGAGTATCTTATTAATTATCATTTCAATCACTAAAATACATTATGACAGGAATATAATTAAGAAGTTAACTTATGTTCAAATATGTTTGAAGGGAACCTATCAGTTAAGTGCCCTTGGAATCATTATAAGTTTCCCCCTATACGGCTCACTGTAGTCCTTCTTTATGTCTCTCTCTCTATGTATTTCTCTTCCTACTCTATATATATCCTCTCTACATACGGCTCTAGCTCTCTCTACTTGTCTCTACTTCTCTATACGGCTCTAGCTCTCTCTACTTCTCTCTACCTCTGTCGTAGTTAATTCCCTGTGTTTGGCTTGAGCTGGTCAATAAAGACTGTTTGAGAAAATGGCAGGAGGAGGGGTAGGAGGAGGAGACGAAGGGGGCAGTCAGCTGTGGGAGTCCAGTGGTCTTATCGTTTAAACACCTGGGACACAGAGCACAATGAATGGGGAGGGAGGGAGGGAGGGAGGGAGGGAGGGAGGGTAAAGGAGGGAGGGAGGGAGAGAATGAGTGAGGTACGAAGGGAGGGAGTGAGAACTTGAAAAAAATGTATTCCACATTTGCTTGTCTATCAAACAAGAACATGGCCGACCCATATGTCAGCTGTTGATAGTAGTGATCAACATCCAGGATGCTACATCCAGGATGCTACGTGATATGTATATATATATATATATATATATATATATATATATATATATATTAGGGCTGTCAATCGATTAAAATATTTAACTCGATTAATCGCATGATTGATCATAGTTAATCATGATTAATCACGATTAACTATGATCTATGAGGTAATACTCTTTTCAACATGAGAATAGACAAATGCTTGCTTTATGCAAAAAAAGCATGTTTATTTATTGTTACAATGAGAAATACTCTCAGTTCAAGTAACTAACGTGCAAACTGCATAGTAATGTTTACTAACAGTAGTGTGTTGAACTTCACATTTGATCTATTCATCCTCATTTTTGTTTAAGCAGCCATTTAACACAAAAGAATGCCCCTCAATGCATTGCATTGCAATTTGCATCAAATTCAAAACAAACAGGGTGATACACAAAATAACTTAAAGAAAATAATAATTTAAAATAAATAAAGTGTTTGCGCCTTGTAGAGTTGTCCAGCTGTTTCCCTTTTAAATGATCCAGCGTGGTTTGCTTCATGCGAGGGGGCGCCGGGTAGGGGTGGACTGGCCATCGGGCAGTTTTTATCCATTACTGCTTACGGGGTTGTAGTTCAACACGTTCTCATCCCAACTCGTAATATACCGACGATTTGTCACGCCCCTAGACGTCTGACATTGACGCAAAAGGTACCCTCCCGCGTCTGTGTGAAACGATCTGGGTTCTCATAAACCCGTTCGCGGTGGTAAGAGACGAGCAGAGTCTACAGCGTCCATTCACTCCAATAATAACCCGGTCACGGTGATAGATTACGCTAACCCTAACCCCAACCCCAACCCTTTTTGGAGTGAATTGTTTCACAGTAGACTGCGGACGCTGTAGACTCTGCTCTGCGAGCAGACGCTGTAGACTCTGCTCGTCTCTTACCAACGCGAACGGGACGCGGACTTCTAGGGGCGTGACAAATCGTCGGTATATTACGAGTTGGGATGAGAACGTGTTGTGTAGTTTGTTTGCGGCATCGACCTCGTGTGCATTGCTTCCTGATTTCCCGAGCTACGGAGTGGCCCGAGGTTCAAATGTCACAGCATTAATCGCGCGTTAAAAAAAATAGTGCCGTTAAAAACATGTTGCGTTAACTCGTTAATAACACGTTAACTTTGACAGCCTTAATATATATATATATATATACCGGAGGATTTCGGTTCGCAATAATATCGGCGATAAAAATATTATCGGCGATAACAAATCTCGCGTTAATATCGCCGATAACACCGTTATCGGCCCATCACTAATATATATATATATATATATATATATATATATGTGTGTGTGTGTGTGTGTGTGTGTACACACACATTTCTATATATATAGAAATGTATTTCAGTGTATTCTAAATCGTGTGACAGGCTTGTTCTTTAAACGTGACAGTGGCCTTAACCCAGTATCTTAACCTACAATGTAGTACGACATCCCACCTGCACAATGCTCATGTTTAGGCCCACCAAACCACAGGAACACAATGTGAGCACAGCCGAGGGCTTTGTTTTCCACACATTGTGCTCGTAAACATTCACCCACAGAACGCTGTGTACCGCGAGGTGACACCA
>JAOPHQ010006045.1:37500-55000 GCA_030340625.1 Merluccius polli
TGTTCAGCTAGAATGGACAGTGAGCTAGCAGTAGGCCTAGATGAAAATTAGCAGAGATGGTAAGTTAGAATTTAGAGAGTAAGCTAGTATGTAAATGGTAAGCTAACAGTGATGTAAGCTAGCAGGGGTGGTAAGCTAGCAGAGCAGGTACACTAGCATGTATGGTAAGCTAGGGGGTAGCAGAGACGGTAAACCAGTGCTTTACATAGTGAGATGTGTACCAGAACGCTCACCACATGCTGGCTGTCACAGTGGAGAAGTGAGGAGTGAAACTATCCGAGTAGAGACCAGTGGATGATTAGGGCCGTGTTGGTACAGAGCCAGGACACCAAGGTTAGCACCCGCTACTCTAGCACAGATACGGAGATCTTTAGTGACAGTCAGGACCTCAGTTTAACGTCTCATCTAAAAGACGCGACTTAGCAGAGATGGTAAGCTAGCATGGTTAGCAAGCTAGCGGTTTGTTAGTTAGCAGGGGACGTAATAGTTCCAATAGTTGTTCTTTAGTAATTCCACTCTCCTACTGCAGGGTTCCCAAGTTGCAAAAACTCATTTCCGGGAGCTTCCGAGGGGGGGGGGGGGGCGGGATTTCCGGGAGATTGTACATGATTTGCTTGCATCAGGGAGACGCTATTAATTTGCGGGAGACTCCCGGAACTTCTGGGAGACTTGGGATGTCTACTGTCCCAATACATACTGAGCGAACATACTAGAGAAGCACCCTAAAGGCGCCATAATAAGGCTTCGGACCAAGGATACATCAGTGTATCCTACACAGGAAGTGCCTTGAAGATTTTTCAACAACATCATTAGGTCCATAAAGCATTTCTGAAGGTTGTACTTGGCCCAGATCATCAACGGTCACCTGCTTGATCACTAACTGCTGCTGCTCATCTTCTCAAAAGCTTGTTCAAAAGCCACTCTATCGTAATTCGTATTGGCAGGGTGATCGAGGAGAACATTTGGATATTCAGGAAGCGAGGCCATAGAACTATTGGACACTGCAGGCTTTTGATCAAATACAGGACCAACCACTCAAAATGCACTGGTTGTGACGCCTGCCATTTAGAGAGTCTTTTGCTTTGAATTGTCATGGTTACACCACAACAATATGGTGTAACCATGACAATACCACCTCGGTGCGACTAGAAGCTGTGCGCTTCATGTGAACATCATGGAGTCACATGGAGAGGAGCGTATCGCATCCTCTAACATGAAATGGCTTGAAGGAGAGTACATTCAGATGTTGGCTATTGTCTGTAATGTTCCTCATGTCACTACTGTGTGTTCCCTACTTTGTCCTTGTGTAAAATAATTTGGTTGGACCAGAAATGAGCGAACATGGAACTGATATGAAAGATTTGTTTTCTTTCAGAGAGTTTCAGAAATGAGAGCTTTGTGAGTTTTTCCTTGAAAACAACATCAAACCAAGTGAGTGATCATTCCACAACGTAACGCTGTCACAAAATAAAGCTGTCAGTTGTAGACAAAGCTACTTTTATTGTGACTAAATTGCTGTTCTGTGTGTGTCTGTGTGTGTTTATATTTTGCCAGGTGGTTCAACTCACCGGTTTCAAGCCCTCAGGTACGGCCACTTCCTGTCCTACTTTGATTGGCCACAGGTCAGGTCACATGACTTGACTTGTCAACATGCTGGCCTCTATTTTGTACACAAAGTGTAGCATAACAACCCCTCGCAACAGCTGAAAACAAACATTTAAACCAGGTCACGGTGGCGGATAAGAACCCTAAAATATGAATGACACAAACATAACGGCAGCAACGATAAGTGAAGCATAAACACACAGAAATATAAACAGAAATATATTTTCGGCGCGGCGAGAAATGCATGAATCTGAATCAGTTCCACTGACACCATTCTACCTTGACCCACCTAATCTCGGTTCGACCTAGAATGAAGTGCTGCTGTTTTTGTTTGTATTTGGTTGGTCTTTTTTCTTTCTCCTTTTTTTTTTGTAAGCATGCGCTGGTCCTTTGTGTCGCCGGCCGTGGTGTTTGCACCACTGCAGCGCCGTAACAGATGGTTCCTATTCCCAGACTTCTGTAACACTCTCAGCGCGTCCATATAGCCCATATAGCAGGACACGCGTCCGTATGGCTGGCTAAATGTTTTCTGTGGAGCGCAGGCGAGTGGTGCTTGGGATGCTTTGTTGACCCACAAAACAAAAGGAAGGCTTGAGTCTCAATCGGGAACGGGCAGCGCTGCGCTATTCAACAGATCGGCCATTAGCCACTCCCAACACCTGCTGTCTCTCACTCTCCCTTTCACTGCTCCCTCGCTCGCGCTCTCTCTACCTCCTCCTCCGCATCGTCTCTACCTTGCTCCTCTCTGGCTCCTTCTGCCCCCACCCTACTTCTCTCTCACTCCTACTCCCCTCCCCTACTTCTCTCTCACTCCCCCCCCCCCCCCCCCCCCACTTCTCTTTCACTCCTCTCACTCTGATCTCTCTCATGCCTTTTCTACTCCTCTCTCCCGCTCTCATTCTTTCTCTCACTCCTCCTCTGCCTTGGTGCTCCTCTCCCTTGCTCCTTCTCTCCATCTCTGTCCTTCGCTTCCTCTCTCCTCCTTTCCTCTCTCTCCCTCCTCCTTTTCTCCTGAGAAACATTCAAGGTGCCGTTTTCACTTTAGATTGCTAAACTCGCAGTGCGTGGTGTCAAATGCTTTCCATTTTATAATCACAACACATTTAAGAATTCATTTAATAATCACAAATTAATTAAATAATGAATGTAATCGTTAAAAATTGATGTCATAATACATTTAATTTGTTGGATCCACAGGTTGTTGAGCTGTGAATGGAACAGATGGGCACCAGCGTATACTACTGCATACTACTGCGTGTACTAATGTGTAGCCTATACTACGACTGCATATACTACTGCATATACTACTGTATACTACTGTGTACAAAGACAGACTGAACCCCAGACTCTTGCCACGCATCAGCAGAACTGCAGCATTTTGACAATGTTTCCCGTAGTATTAATAGTATTATTGCATAGGGGAAAGGTAGATGTTCTTGTTCAATGGCTGTAAAATATGACCAGACAGCAAGCTTGTTGTCAGTGTAAATACATAAATCCATCTATCTATCCTTCTATCTATATAGAGATCTCTGTCTGTAAGTCTCTATATCTCTTTGTGTCATTAGGGTCATTTAGTAGAAATGTCTGTAATCTGAAGGCACCATCATGGATCTTACAATGAACTTGAGTTCTTGCAGATTTTGGCAGGTTCCCAAAGGGCATTTCCTCCTCCGCTGCAGCCATATTGGATCTAGTGTTTTCTACATGAGGATGAGCAGTAAATTAAACCATTATTCAAAATGGCTTGAGAAGGGCTTCAAATATCAGAGGTAGTTAGTTAGAGTTGTTGTTGTTTTAGTTTAGATATCAGAACATTATTGATGACCATGTAGCTGACGTCAAGTCTATAATAAAAGGGAAAATAAGAAGAAAATATTTGTAATTTTGCAGAGTGCCCTTGAGGGTGAATATCCTTTAAAACATGTTTGTAATGCCGTTAATGAGCTTTGTAAGTTGCCTGAATGTTATTGGCATTTGGAGCCAAAATTGCAATTTTCCTATGAAGGCTTTTATTTTAAAAGTATCCATGTGCCTGATGTACAGTTCCTTAAGGAATAATGAAGCATTAAACATTCTGGAAACTGCTTACACACCATTCGTTGTGTATTTTTACAGAGACTGTCCACTTTTTTTCACAGTTGTAATATTCTGGTCATCATGCAATTTTAAGAACATGTGGGCCTCAAATATGTCCTAGAATCCTCAATATGGACTATTTCTGGACTAGTTCGAAATTATTGTCATGTAGGCCTGTTGCCTCTTCAACACTGATACACGATTCTATAAATAATCACAATGTGCATTTTTAGTTTATCAAGTTTTATTAGTTTGATACTATTACAATAAAATATATTCAAATAAAACAAAAATATTTCGATGACTTTCTCATTTGGGAAAAGCATTTCATTGTAAGACAGGGTGGACTGTCGACTCACAAGAAAAAAATAACTGAACAAAAAAAAAATTGATATCAAAAGGAACCAATTTCACGATAGTAGCACTTTGGACCTCAACATAAAGCAGAAAATATTTTTTAACATGTTTGAAATGTATTTTTTGATCTTGCGGTCGATATTCACGTCACAATATAAATATACTGTACACACTGGTCTCTGTTCAAACCCCAAGGTGAGTGTGTGTCTGCACAGACGCTGGTCGTTAAGGCAGGTGGAACGATTGTCGACAACAAACGTGATACAAACTTGATATAGGACGGATACAAAACAGTAGGGCACAGTGTTTCAACACAATCATGTTTCCAAATGGGCCTCAGATTTTTTTTTTTACATATTTGAGGCAAATCAAGGGAGAAAAAAAAAGAAATACGTTTCTGAACACATTTTAGAACCGCTGCACTAACTTGATGGTTTTTCCATTGTCGTTATCAAAATTGCTTTTTCCATTTCGGCCTTACAGAGTTTCATTTGGTGCTATTCAGTTCCCCTTACAGAAAGAAGGGCCGGGTCCATACTCACAATAACATCACATCATTAAAGAGTCAGTGATAAACCCATCTCACGATGGTTTACCTGCGGTGGTGAAAACAGAAGCACGATGAAGACGTAACTGTCCTTCATATATTGATCGATCGATTGATGGGTTCTGTGTGTCTTCTTTAATTAAAAAAAAAACACGGACACCTGAAAATAGGCCTACATGAATACTGCTGTTGTTCATGTGTTTTTTGCAGTGTTTTTGGCATGTGGTCTCTTTTCCTCTTCAATCCCTCCTCCCCCGGCCCCTCCACCTCCTCCTTCACCACCTCCTCCTCCTCCTCCTCCTCCTCCTCCTCCTCCTCCTCCTCCTCCTCCTCCTCCTCCTCCTCCTCCTCCTCCCCCAATCCCTCAGAGCTCCGGCCAGAGGCGGTTCCCTTCCATTCTCTCTCCCACACAGCAGTTACACTCTTCATTTTTCTCTCTCTCTCTCTCTCTCTCTCTCTCTCTCATCCTTGGCTTCACCCATCAAAGAGTTGGATGATTAACCGAACAAAAATGTTCCCTTGTTACTATGTGTGGCTTTGATATATTAATATATTAACATCTAAGTAAGTAAAACAAAACAAATAAAATTGAACTGAACCTTATAGGCTATAGCTTTGATATTATACGTTTTGTTTCTTGGTGACAGAAATAAAAGACCGAAGTGCAGAAATATGAGTAGTGCTAAATCACAGTTGTGTTGTTTAGTTGGTTCCTCCTCCAGAACATCCGGTATTAGGCCTGTCTTCTGCCCTTAATATAATAATTTAATTTCACATATCGCTTGTTATTCATATAATCTGAATTTACAATTAGGATTTGAATGTGGGTCTTAAATTAGTTCTTAGGAAGTGAGATTCTAAACCGTATCCAAAGGTTGACATATGAAAGGTTTGGTTTAGTTTGAACCTGTAGGCCCACGATAACCTCCTTGGAGAAGACAGGCTTTCTAAAGCAATCCAATGTAAAGAAATACAAAGATCACATGCTGTCTCAGTGGTCTCATATGAGAAGGTAAAATGTAGACGCAGCTTGTTGTCGTGAAACAGAGGCTCTTCACTACAACACACACAAGCGTCAAAACCAAGACCTCCCTTGTTCCCTCACAGGAATAATTAAAATTGTAACCTTCGTAGAAATATGATTTAAACAGAAGCAATCTGTAATAATTAGGCACTTTCCAATACATCCAGATACATTCACTCTGTAGAACCAACACCTGTTCTGGCATCATGTGTTCACGGTGCGCTAACTGAGGTTAGCATTCTTAGCATCTGTCAAGCTTGAGACATCAGAGGGTTGCGAGGCCAACGCCTTGCATGGATCTAACAGCAAACAGAGACACAGGACGCCGTTTTATATACAGGTTCAACTGGGGCCCCTTAAGACAGAAGTTACGCTTCACAGACAGAGTTTCTTGCCAGAACTTGCCCTGTGGAGGCCGAGCTGCGGCCGGAGCGATGCGGTCTGGAGTCCAACGGCCAAGCCGCGACAAACGTGACACCTGTACAAATAATTAAGAACCCGCTGCCAGTGAAACTATACACACAATCTCTCTTGCTCTCTCTCTCTCTCCTCCAACCTGACATGACACACACACACACACACACAGGTCAGGTCACATGCACACCGTGGAGCAGCTGTGTGCGCCCCCCGCCTCACGCGCAGGCCTGCTTGGCGTGGAGCATCTCGATGAGCAGGTTGTTGCAGGGCACCTCCCCGCTGAGGTGCATGTAGCATAGGTAGTCCTCGGCCCCGGTGCTCAGCGCCCGCAGCTCCGGCAGCCGCAGCACCAGCTGGCCAAACTTCTCCTGGAACTGGGGGTAGGCGGACAGGGTGTACTCCAGCAGGGCCCCGTTCACCTGCTCCTGGACCCCCTCCACAAAGGCCTGGTTCTCCAACAGCTTCACGTCTGGGGGGGGGGGGGGGGGGGGGGGGGGAATCATTTATTTTTTTATTTAAAATGTATTAAACCAGGAGAAAGCCTGGTTAAATCTCCTTTACAAAGAGTGTCCTGGCCAAGACAGACTGCAGCACATCAGACAACGTTTCAGACATACAACATATAACCGTTACAGACAATGACATTTCAGATCACAGCGTGAGTATACAAAATAAGTCAGGTAATCATATCCTGAATCACATAGGGGCAAATAGCTCATAGCTCAGACTCCTTCAATAGATTGAGGGAGTCCTCCGACTCCTTCAATCTATTGAAGTTATTATTAATCAATCAAAATGGCATTTATATCGACTGCAATGCAAGGTGTTTGACAACAGCAGTAACACAACATAGAAATTAAATGAGTTTAGAATAACAATGAAGAGCCAGATGATGAGAACCAGAGAGATTTGACATTTGAGAGGTACACACTACGATTAGAAGAGCTAGATGTTGATGTAGCAACATGTGTGTGTGTATGTGTGTGTTTGGAAAGGAGGTGGTTGTGTTCGGTGGAGGGTGTGGTTGTGTGTAGATGTGGGTGTGTGTGGATCTAGGTGTATGTAGCAACATGTGTGTGTGTGTGTGTGTGTGTGTGTGTGTGTGTGTGTGTGTGTGTGTGTGTGTGTGTGTGTGTGGTGTATGTGTGGTGTGTGGTTTGTGTGTGGGTGTATGTTAGTGTGAATGGGATTATGTGTGTGGTGCGTGTGTGTGTGTGTGTGTGTGTGTGTGTGTGTGGATCTGATTGCGTTTGTATGGATGTCGGTGGGTGGATCGTGTTTTTTATTGCCTGTGTGTGTGTGTGTGTGTGTGTGTGTGTGTCTATGGGTGGTTTGTGTGTGGGTGTGTGGATCTGATTGCGTTTGTATGAATGTCAGTGTGTGGATTGTGTTTTTTTATTGCCTGTGTGCGTGTGTGTGTGTGTGTGTGTGTGTGTGTGCGTGTTTTGTGTGTGTTGTGAATGTGTGTCTGTCATACGTTTCATTCTGTGCATACTGGAGTATTCCCGCTAGGTGAATGTATACTGAGGCTGACAATAGACAGGCGTGTATTCACTCAGCTGAGCCAATCCCGGGGACCATTCACTCCATAATTAAATGTTTTGAATTAGTGTTCTGAAACATCTTTTCAGAAAGGCTAAGGGCAATTAAATTACCCCTGACAAACCTGACTCTGAAGATGAGGTGGAGTGCCGGCGCCGGAGCCAAGAAGCCGATGGCAAAGACGACAAATATTTTCTGCCTGCGACAAGTGCTCCGCTTATTGAAAAGCTCTTTGTTCACCGCCTCGCTGCCACTAAATAGCAATCTCCTCTGGGAATCTGGGCCAGCGACGTCTACGCCGTCTCCATATGCACACGCCGCTACATGAATGTGTCTCCAGCCACGGAGTGATAGACCCATCCATTACGCTCGCCTTTGAATGCAATTAGCAGACAATGGGGAGAGGATGTCTTTGTTAATGCTGCCTTTTTCAATCCCCAAAAAATTAATTAAATCATCCCATTTGAGATGAAAAGACCAGTTTAGCAAACACTTCTAACCTTCGATATATAAATCAGTGGAGAAGATAATCTGCAATTGTGAATGGCTCCATTAAAATATCAGGACGGCTATTCAGACTTCCCATGGCTCTCATCTTCTCGCTGATCATTAGCTTCGTTTCCCTTCCTGGCCCACTCCCTCGTGGGCTCAAACACAGACATGTATAGATCATACTGCTAGCAGACAAACCTGGTTTGAACGGCATATTGCTGATGATGAAACACAGCGTTCAGGCACATTAGAAATGTTGAAACGATGCTGATAGCACACAATGCGTTACACTACGTTACATACAGATGAGGCTGCATAGCAGACCCTACAGTGGTTTGGACGGCATGTTGCTGAGGGAACAAAGCGTCCCCGAGTGTAGGTTGTGTAAAATAGCCAATTGCGTGTGAAAATGCGGAATTCACATGTGAAGAAGCAACCAACAAAACATGGCACGTGAAATCACGTGCCATGTTTTGTTTCCACATGTGGAAATTCAAATTCACATGTGGACAAAAAACAATCACATATGAATGTAATTCATATGTGAAAAAAAGCTAAGCACTTGTGAAAATGTCCAGTTCACATGTGACATTATTCTATTTTGACATGTTCACATTTTTGTTCACATGTGAAAATAGCCAATCACATGTGAAACTATTCTATTAAACATTCAATTTCACATGTGACATTTTTATAATGGGGGTGTGTAGGTGACTCACTAGGGTTGAAGAGGAGCAGGAACTTGAGGCAGGCCACCTCTCTCCGGTCCACCTGCAGGGCGAGCAGCCTGGCCGCCAGCTCCTGGCTGCGCTGAACCAGGCCGGACAGAGTGCCGTCCGCCTGGGCCACAATGCACGACAGCGCCACCTGTCAATCAGAAGGAGGGTTTAGCAACACGTTAGTTTAAACCCACGACAACGGTATGAACTTCCTTCATTGTTCAAAGTCACCGGTAAAATATTTGCCTACCTAGGTTGCCTTTCTGTTGGCTGTTGTTCTTTTATTTTCTATGAGTTTTTTTTTTTGGGGGGGGGGGGTTGCACTTACTTTGCTATATATATATATATATATATATATATATATATATATATATATATATATATATATATATATATATATATGTATATGTATATGTATATATATGTATATGTATATATATAATACATTTTTTCCGTATATATTATTCGTAGTATATTATAAGAGTTTACTCTTATTTTTTAAGCTTTCTTCTCTTATTGCTTTTTACTCTTATTTAAATCTCATTTCTACTACTGTCCTGTACTTTCTACCATGACACCCTAATTTCTCATCTGGGATTAATAATCTTAAAAATCTCTAATAATCTTATTTTATCTACGGACATTTCAGCCTTCGCACCGGTCGTTAGAGGGTTAAAAGGTAATGGATATGGAGTTGAACTACCATAATTGAGGTGCAATGACACAACAATAGAGCCCCCACTTATTGTTAACTGGCTGCAATAAATATTGTGAAGGATTTATATTAACACATTTTCAATCCAACATTTCATGACCTTTACATTCAATTTGGCCAGAGGTTTGACCCCATTAGGGGTATCATGGTTGCTACTAAAAAAATGTAAAATCCTCTTACGCAATTATTGTGTGTTTGTACGTCCTGGCACTTCAAAATAGTACTTAGCATTGTGTAGCATATTACCTTAGCTATCTTTGTTGTATTCGAGGAATGGGTTAACCTAGCAATTAGGAGTGCTTGAAACTTGTTCTATTGACATCCTTACTGTACCGACAGCGATATATTGTTTCACTTAATTCATTCTGACAAATGTAGGCTACTTATTGTAAGTCGCCTTGAACAAAAGCATCTGCTAAATGCCCTAAATCTAAATGTAAATGTACTGCGCACCAAACTACTTATTGTGTGAGAAAAGCTGAAACAGATAAATACATATTTGATGCATTGCCAAGTTCCCTAGCCTCTGACTCCGGGCTGCCGGTTCCTTTAACGTTGCATGAGGCACATAAAGGGACTACTGCAAATACAGTGGACTAAAACAAAAGATGTACAAGAACAAAGAAGAACAATGACAATAGGTAGGTCTTGAAGCGCCAATATTTGCCATTGTTCTTTCTTTCATTGATGCATTCAATCATGCGTTGGTTTTTTGTTCTTTCATTATTTTTCTTTCTCTCTTTCTTTGATTCTTTTTTTCATGCATTCACTCATTTATTCAATTATTTCTTTACGTCGTGCTTTGATTCTTTCATTCATTCATTTTCTCCGTCTTTCAATTGTTATTCCTGAGTCATGTGATGAAGGGATGAACTGGGGACTCACTTCCTGTCCGGTGACCAGCAGCAGGCTGTCCTCCTTCCCATGATGCACCTGTCTGAAGATGTGGTCGAGCACCAGCAGCTCCGACCAGCAGTTATGAAGAAGCTTCATCTGGTCTCCTACCTGCAGACACACACAGAAGTCAAGTCAAATCAATAATAACCCTTAATCTAAGTTACAGTCTCAAAGTGCTTCCAAGGCCACATTATACGACACCCCCCTAAAATAAATAGAATTATATTGTTTTAACAGAGCAAAGCACAGGCAGTGCAAATGTAGCGGGTTGTATTTTTTCACTGGCTTTGTATAGGACTCAAGTCTATATTGGACGTCCGTCCCGACATGGCCAAGTCATTTGGGCTTCAGCCCTCTGAGGGACTGAAAGGAAAAACTCCCCCAAACCCAGAGGAAATAAACCTTGAGAAGGACCAGGAGTGGGGATCCCTCCTTCCAGGGACAGCGAACAACCCATGACCACCTGATCCATACATGAAGCCTGACAGGCTCGCGAGCTGAAGTGACATGCTAGGCCAAAGCTAGCATAAAATGCTAATGACCTGCTACAGTGAAGCTAACGCTGACTACATACTATGGTGATGCTAGCATAAAATGCTAATGACTTGCTACAGTGAAGCTAATGCTAACTACATGCTATGGTGACACTAGCATAAAATGCTAATGACTTGCTACAGTGAAGCTAATGCTAACTACATGCTTGAGTGACGCTAGCATACAAACTGCTTTTATCGCACACAAGTGAAGAGGAAGACGGATAGGAAGAGGAGGACGTGTGTGTGTGTGTGTGTGTGTGTGTGTTTGTGTGGAGTGAGTGTGTGTGTGTGTGTATGTGTGTGTGTGTGTGTGTTTGCCAACAGGTTTGGTAGATTGTGTCGATACCGTATGTCTCATTACTCTGTATTTACAAGCACCAACAACTGTTGACCTCTTCAACCCCATGACCCTTTCCTGTGTGTGTGTGTGTGTGTGTGTGCGCGTTTTAGATTAATATTGTCACACACAGTACTGTCTATAAACCGAAGGACACCACGGTCAATAATTCTGCAGCTGGTGACACACACTCACACACACACACACATGTGCGCATACACACGCACATGCACACACACGCACACACACACACACACACACACACACACACACACCCCTCCCCCCTCAGGCGACACTCATTGGACATGGGTCTGACAAAATTACTAACCGCCCCCCACCCCACATTACACACACACACACACATCCCGAATGAAGCTATATATCTGTCCAAACCAACGGTCCAATCATGCGTTGCGTCGCAGATCCGACACTGTCTGTGATTCATGGGGGTGGAGGGGGGAAACGCCAGGTCTCGGCGACCTGACGGACTTCCTGCCTGAAATACACACACACACACACACACACACACACACACTAACATGTAGGCCTACAGTATACAGGACTGCTTGGGAAAAATCTGCAGAAAAAAAGGGAAACAAACTAAATGTGTTCAGAGAAGAACAACCAAATAAATGATGAGGTTTGATATGAGATTCAAATAATATCTGAATGAACAGAATTTGAAATCTTTTTTATTATTATTACACAGAAGAGATGAATAAAAGCTTCAAACAAGCTAATTTGGTCGCAGCCATTTCCCCCGCCCTTTGAAGAATGCAGATTTGGTTCTTCCTAAAAATAGCCCCATTTTTTGCGGCTCCAATATATATGAGGTTGTTGTCCACTAAAAAGCCCCGTTGCTCTCCAGCGCTCCGCATCATTGACCATGCCATGGAAGCTTTTGTGAGCATTTCATGGCATGGCCCCGTGTCGCCATTTTCCACTCTCAACAGGTGAACCTCAGCTCACAGAAAATGCGAGGACGAGGCAGGCAGTCTGAGCGGACAACAGAGTCACACAATCCCAGCGGTCGATAGCTTCCATCCCTTCTGTATTTAATAACAATGTAGCGCAGCGCTGCGCTTCGTAGAGCTGAAAATTCCCCCGTTATCGGCAGCGAGGAATGTAAGTATCTGGTCGAGGGAAATGGCTCTCTCGCAGAAGCTCTCAGCCATGCGTGCTCACACACGCGCTCACACGCACGCTCACTCACACGCACACACACACTCACACTCACACGCACACTCACACGCCCGCACTGCACTCTCCCAGGCACTTCATGTCTGCAAGCTGAAAACTGGAAGACTGAAATTCAAAATGTATTTGATTAAACATTTTAATTAGTTTGATGTGTCGCTTCCTAATATATTTCACATGCACGTACAAGACGCACACACACACACTGCTAGACTATGTGCACATAACTGCTGTTAATATCAATATCAATGACATTTAAATCTCTATGTCTACAACATCACCTCTTTGTGACCAACACTCTCTGGCTGACTATGGGCCCATTATTCACTGATTACATTTTCAATTCAATGTAACATTCAGTCTTTTTCTCCAGAAGATGTTCTCCCCTGGGACAGCTACAACGTTCAGAACATAAAGAAGCTTTTCTCTGCAGGCCATCACCTCACGTTCTCAATGAGGAGGAGAGGAGGAGGGGGGAGGAGGAGCAGAAGGAGAGGAGATGGGAGGAGGAGGAGGAGGAGGAGGAGGAGGAGGAGAGAGCCTGTGTTCTCAGTGCATCCCAATCCAATGAAAATGTCCACTTGTTTTTCTTTGTTTGATTTTTACAAACAGAATAAGAATAACGGGGTAGAGCTATAGGAGAACATGCAAGAGTTTGATTCCAAACACCGCATCTCTGCCTTTCTCCCCAGAACCACACACACACGCGCGCGCACACACACACACACACACACACACACACACGCACACACATGCACACACACACACGCACACACACAGCACACACTGCACATCTTCCCTAGATATAAACTCGGTTTGTCTCTAAAGCTGTTCGTGTGGTCGGGGGGGAAACCACTTCAATCTGGCAACAGCATCTTCTGGGACACCCCCCTGCCCCTCCCCCCACACCCTAACATGCTGATATAGTCTCCAGGTATTGATTTACAGTTTAGAGGAACAGAGATTCAGCTTGTAAATCAGGGAGCGAGGATTAACCGACAACATTACAGCTTCTGACACACTCCGCCAAACGGAGTGTGTCAGACGGCAACACAGATGTGTGTGTGTGTGTGTGTGTGTGTGTGTGTGTGTGTGTGTGTGTGTGTGTGTGTGTGTGTGTGTGTGTGTGTACTGGCAACAGGTGTGGGTGTTTGACTGTCAGAAGTAAGACAGCCAGACAGACAGACGGAGAGCTAGCGACAGAGGAATAAACAGAGACAGAGACAGAGACAGAGAGAGAGAGAGAGAGAGAGAGAGAGAGACATGAACAGACAGACAGACAGACAGACAGACAGACAGACGGGCCCTTCCTCACCCTCAGCTCCTTGAAGAAGATACAGCTCCTGGCCCACTCCACGATGGAGAAGAGCGTCTGGTCGGCCATGCGGCACATCATGCTGAAGGTGCTGGGGCCCTTGTCCTGGCGGCCCCTGAGGGCCCCCGAGGGCCCCTGCTCCTGCTGCAGGTGGGCCAGGATCTTGCTCTGCACCACCGTCTCGTCCGGGTCGCAGCGGAGCAGCTCCAGCACCAGGGGGGGCAGGCCGGGCGGCTGGGGGGAGCCGCCCGACGACGGGTACAGGTCGGTGAAGGGGTACCCGGCCAGGGACTCCGGGGAGCTGGTGTAGTCTGGACACTCGGCCTTGATGGGCCGGCCGGGGAAGGCGGTGTACTGGTGGTAGGGGGTGGGCAGCGGCATGTGGGGCTGCATGGTCATGGCCAGCAAGGGCGGGGCGTAGAGGGAGCCGTCATAGTCCGTGGAGGTGATGGGGGCCGGGGTAGAGGGCAGCAGGCCCTTGGGGAGGGGGGCCCCCGGGTGCAGGGCCCCGCTGAAGCTGCTAAAGTCAGTCTGGAGCGGGGAGGTGGGCGGGAGGGCGGTGGTCTCCAGCTTGAAGCCGCTGGAGCGGATCAGGGCTTTCTTCTGCTGCTTCAGGGCCCGGTCCCGCTTGTACATGGGCCCGAACTTGTTGCGGCCCCCGCGCATGCGGTCCGCGCGCACAGCTGGCGCGCAGCAACGGCAAGACGGAGAAAGGAAAAAACACACACACACACACACCACGGTTTTAGCGATTGAAGACGCGGAGATAAACATTAACACACACGCACATAGGCCTACCTCAGAACATACACACGCATTGGAAAAAAGCCCATTTTTTTCCCTCACTCACAACATCACCAACAACGCATTGCAAAGAAACGAAAAGAAAGACCCGATTCCCGCAAATAAATGATGTTTTCCCGGGAAAGCAGAAAATAGCAGACAATATAGAAATATAGCCTACAGCATTTATCTGAGAAGTGCCTCGCCAGCCGTCATTCAGCCTCCCTTTAGGGACGAGGGAAAAAAAACGGTTCTCCCCCCCCAGTGGATTTCAGCTCTACTCTCGTAGCCTAAATAGAGTAGTCGTTGATTTAAAACAGCGCAGTTGTCTCTCGGGTTTTATCAGCAAGTGAAGAATGTGTCGTTTTCCCGGTGCGGAAGCAGGTGCTTCTCTGTACGGGCTGGGAATCACTTCAACCCGCCGACATGCAGGCCGACAGCCATTACAGCTCACGTAATTGGAGCCCATGAGGACAATATTGAATCGGCCTTATTGCCCATCTCTGTAATTGGCAAATAGAGTGAGAATAGCTTTCTATAGGGCTATTTCTGATGCGTTTTCTCATTTTACCTTCTAATCGCATTCCGACACTGAGGCACTTCTGGAAGCGGCAGAACGGACACCTCTTGCGCTGCGTCTTGTCTATTTTGCACTCCTGGTTCTCTGCGCACGTGTACCGCTTGTTGTTCTGCACGGTGCGCTTGAAGAAACCCTGCGACCACAACACGTTGCACCGGATTAGTGGGGCGAAGTAGGAGTCACACAAAATAAAATACACCGTATTTTACCCTTAGCGTTAACCTTTACAATGCTGCACGGTTTGATTAATGCAATTTAAATATAGGCCCTAATACAAATTATGATGATAATAATAATAATAATAATAATAATAATAATAATAATAATAATAATAACAACAATAATAACAATAATAATAATAATAATAATAGGCTACTAATAGCGTAATAATAACAATGATAATAGGCTAAGCCTAATAATAATAATAATACGAATAATTCGAATAATAGGCCTAATCACATCATTGTAATATGTATCATAATAGGCATAATCATCATAATAATCAGAATAATAAATAGGCCTACATAACCTAGACCAAATGATCCGTATAATAGGCCTATTAATATTATATTAGGCTAAATGTAAGAACAAAGGTTAAAAGCAATGTCATGTAAATATGTTAATATGTTATAGCCTATAACGTGTGATATTGTCGTTACCTTGCAGCTCTCGCAGGTGAGGAGTCCATAGTGGTATCCCGACACTTTATCTCCGCACACGGGACACAGCTCTTCCAGGTCTTCGTCATATGTGTATTCCATAACCTTCAGTGTAACACCTGTTATTAATATGGACCACAACGAACACATCACGCTTTCATTCAACCATCCACAAAACATCACATTCATCACATTTCCCAATCACGACTTCCCAATAGAGGCAGAAATAGGCGTGTTGACTATTTATCAAATCAAATTTGTATATGTCTAACTGGTAAAACTATATTTATATATATACATATAATCAATGTATTGCCATATATAGGCCCTTGGCATGAAATAAATTCCAAATAAATATTAAAGTAGATCTACATTGCAAGTAAATATTGTTTTATTTTATTCTTGTATTTTATTAACAAAAACGCGCAATGACAAGGTAACAAATCGAGGCAATATTCTTTTTCCCATATTGAATTGGTCGGCTCCAGATATTGCATAGGCCTATAGGCCTATATATTAGCCTATATTATTTCACAACATATTATAATAGTATAAATGCACCACCTTACCCTTATGTAGCCAATCTAAAAAATGCGTGTATGAATAATAATGTTAATAAATAATGTCCATCCGATGTCCCGTATACGCGCGGGTCAAACCACTCCGAGTTGCGGTGGACGATCCGTTCCCACCACGCGCTCAGAAACCGACTGCTGCTCTCTCCACGTGACACTCAGATGCACCGCGCGCCAATTTAACGCGCGCGCTGCATCCAATGGTCAACAAGAACCAGGGGCGTGCACAGCATTGGTGTAGATATTAGTAGTTATAGCTAAATAGCTACATGTCTAGCTCCTTATTACTACTATTATCATCATTACTATTCATTAGCCTAATTCGCTATGATGATGATGATGATTATGATGATGATGATGATGATGATGATGATGATGATGATGATGATACTAATACTAATAATAATACTAATACTAATAATAATAATAATAATAATAATAATAATAATAATAATAATAATAACAATAACAATAATAATAACAATAACAATAATAATAATAATAGTAACATCAGTAACATTATTTTCGTGTTATGGTTTGTTTTTACAGCCGTAGTTATCCTATTTTAACTGAAAACACTACCGAACAATATAGGCCTTATGATAATTTCCTAATTTCTTAACTTAATTTAAATAATAATAATAATAATAATACAATACAAATAAAATAAATAATCATAATAATAATAATAATAATATTATTATTAGAATATTATTGTATAACGTTGGTTTAGCTATTCGTTGGTCATTATTATTAACAGTAGAATTAGTATTATTAGGCCTATTGCTATTATTGTTATTGTTGTTGTTGTTGTTATTATTATTATTATTATTATTATTATTGTTATTATTATTATTGTTATTATTATTATTGGGTATTTTATTTGCATCAAGACCCATCGAACATGTTCTTCGCAGACGTCAGTGAAAATAATGTTACGGCCCAGACCAATACTTTATATCGAGCATCTAGATGGAGATTCAAAGTCATTAATAAATCTACTCTGTCGGATTATTTATGATATCAAACCTCACATCTCTGCGGTGAGCTGGCGCGCTCCGTGCGTGCGCTTCACCGCGGGAAGACAGCTGCTAAACCACACCGTTAATGAAGCGGCTCTCTGA
>JAOPHQ010006045.1:60000-96842 GCA_030340625.1 Merluccius polli
TCTACCAAGAAAGGTCAGTCGGTGGCAATATAATACTCAAAAGTAACTAGGAATTGATTAGTAGCCTTACCATTGACTAAAGGGCATGAACAAGGAGACATCCATTTTTTATTAAAATCGGACACGTACATTTAGAATTGTATCCATCACATTCGCACGTGGAGTGACTGCTGAATTAATCTGATTGGCCAAAACCCAAGACCAGCCCCTACCCTATTACCGATTGGCTAAAGTAGGCCTACAGTGGTAAGGTTTAGTGAACGCGCCTCTAAGGTATTGGGAATCGTCAGTATACAGGCAGTGTTGAGGGGGAGTAGCCTATATAGTTTGATACAGGGAGCTAAGCCAATAAAAAAACAGACCTGACCAGACCAGACCCTCAAGACGTATTTTTGGAGGTGGTACCTAGATTACGGACGTCAAAATTTATTTAACCCTTTGTGTAACGCGCAAGGCGCTTTTTTCCGTTTGCCTCAATATTGGTGGGGACATTTCAGTCGTTATTGAATATTGGTGGGGACATGTCCTTCGGTCCCCACGCAAATCTACGCCCTTGTGCGCAACATACTTCCGCATTCTGCGAAACAGGTCTCATCATATCCGGTTCAGGTCCGCTGTACCGCGGTCACATTATTTTATTTATTAATCTGCACTTCCAGACCGTCACCGGGGAGTAATGTGTCCGATGAGAGTAGCCCTCTCCCGGACACACACGCTAGCTTTTACCGCCGTTTTTTTTTTTCATCCATATTTTCTTCTCACTAACATTCAGATGTTAAAATCAAATAAAATTCCAAAAGTAAAAAGGGCTAACTAGGCCAAGTCAATAGCTGTCACCGTCAGTTCCTACCGCTGCTACCGGCTTTAACGACAAGCGGAAGTCAGGAGACCAGTTTTCCGGTTTGGTCACGTGACGCTCGGCATAAAGCCCATTAAGGGTTATCAATGTGTTAATAAAATGGCATCATAAAATGCTTTGATAACACTTTAGATTATGGACCACATATTCACCATTAACTAGTTGCTAAGATCGTAATTTTTGTACAACAACTTCCTTACTTAGGCCTACTATCAATAAGCAGTAATTAGGAGGTTATTGAGGGAAAACTCTAATATTAAAGTTAATGGCCTAGTAGTTGTAGAATATGGTCATGCAGAATAATGCATTAATAAGTTCTTTATAATGACTAATAAAGAGCCAATATGCGTGCTTATAAGCAACTAGTTAATGGTGAATATGTGGTCCCTAAACTAAAGTGTTACCAATGCTTTTCCACCAAGTCGCGTGATTTGTCGAAATTACAATTTCGATTTCCCTCAAGATTCCTTCAAGCCGATTTAATGGGTGGAGTCTTTCCCCCTCGTGTCTACATAGACAAGCGGGTGACCAATCACCGTACACTCAAATTACGGTGCGGTGCAACGGAATTAAGCTGCACCGTTTTGGACTTGGAGGAAGTACAAACTACACACAACTGCGAGAGGGGCGGGGATTCAGACCACACCACTGTAATTGTTTTTTCTCCAGTTTTTCCAAGACTTGGCTGATTTTGAAATATTACTATTCTTTTCTTGACAAGATATGCTATGGTTATTTAACATTTTTAAATCCTGCAGATGCAAAGAATCATAGGCTATTCACATGAATTCATTTTGCCCCATCCCTACAATTTTGTCTCCATCACGATGATGATGATGATGATGATGATGATGATGATGATGATGATGATGATGATTGTTAGGAATTATTATTATTATTAGTCACCATTACAGTACTGTTTTATTATTCTGGTTCTCTGGCTGATGATTGGTCTGTCTGTGTGCGTTGGTGTAGTGTTGCTCGGGTGTGTGCTTGTGTGTGGTATGCGTGTGTGCGTGCGTGGGGAACCATGCCAGAACATTATTCATCTCAAGGCTTCGGCTGCTTAGTAATTAGCTTTTTTTAAACAACTAAATACCAAATAATCCATAACATCGCAGTATGTACATTAAAAGACAAATAGACGCGTTAGCAATTAGTGCATGCAATGATTAGCCTACCCCAGCTCATGAAATAGAAGAAAATAGAAAGTTAGTCAGAGTAAGAGTTGAATGAGTTGGAGCAGGATAGCTAGATCAATAGAGAGAGCGAGAAAGAGCGAGAGAGATAGAGATAGAGAGATGGAGAGAGAAAAATAGAAAGAGATAGAACAAGAGAAAGAGGGAGTAAGATAGAAAGAGGAAGAAGCAGAGATAAAGAGAGAGAGAAAGTGAGAGATAGAGCAAGAGAACTGGAGAGAGAGCGAGAAAGGGGGAGATTGGGGGGGGGGGGTTCAGGGCACTCCCAGGAGCTTGTAGAGGAAATGGCGGAGGCATCAGAGAGAGGCAGGAGGGCCAAGGTCAGACCCCTCCCCCCCCCCGCCCCCCCCCCCCCCCCCCCTCCTTCTCCTTCTGGACCTCCAGGCCCCCCTCCCCCTCCTGGAAGCGAGTCAGTTGGCGGGGGGTTAAAGAGTGGGGTGGCCGCTATCAGCACCGTGTGCCGAGGGTCAAGGAGAAAGAGATGAGAGGGAGAGTCGGGAGGTTTGGGGATGAGGAGAAGATGGGGGGGGGGGGAGCATGGAGGACCACACCTGAAGCCAGCCACACTCCAGGAGCGTGGCTGGAAGGACGCGCGCTCCAAAAACAAGCAGCAGCCAGCAAAAAAAAGCAGAGAGAAGAAAGGAGGAGGGAGCCAGGGTAGCTGACGGCTGCCAATTGCAGCCTTGACACGGTGACACGCATCCCGCATGACGTAGATATGGAGATACAACCCACCCAATGCCACGCGACCGGCTCTGGCGCGCCTGCTTGTTTACCAGAGGACGGGTTCAGAGGAATGTTTTTTCCACATAAATGGAATTGTTAAGTTGCTGCTAAACCAAGATAGACTGGACCGGCAGTGCTGCTGACTGAGAGAGAAGGAGAAACCTGAAAGACCACAGAGCCTTTTCTGTGTTTAAAAAAACCCTCATCTGACGGAACTGGATAGGGGCATAAGTTGGCTTGTCAATTCACCAGATTAATGCAGTAATTCCTTTAAGAGTTGCAAAGAATACATCATAGCGTCCTCCTAAAATGAAACTATGGATGGAACGAAACAAACATATTTTAAATTCCTGCATGCTGAGGAAAGTTTGTCAGATTTAGGCCTAAGTGTTGCATTATCATTTAAGTCACATTATAAAAGTTATTCAAAGCTAAATAAATCAACATAATGCTTAACTACCAAACATCCTTGTTTCTATAATGTGCAAACTGCAGGTTAATATTTATTGCGTAAAAGTAAAAAATATTAACAATTATAATTAATAATATAAATGATTGGTTGTGAATGTTATGTTATTATATTATTATATGAACATTACTATTACTACATATAATAACATTAATACCATCATTATCATTATTATTATTATTATTATTATCATTATTATCATCATTATTATTATTTACCGGACCGGGCAGCAGGGAGCACCTGCCCGTACCAAGTTATTAATGGTAAATGGACTGCATTTATTTAGCGCTTTTCTAACATGTGATCACCCAAGGTGCTTCACAACTACTGCCTCACATTCACCCATACACACATTCATACACACATTAATACACACATTCATACACACATTAATACACGGCAGTGTCAACCACGCAATGGAACAGCCAGCTTGTCGGGAGCAGTTTAGTACACAGTCTGTGGTAATACACTATCTGTCTCTATCAGTGTAATTATGACTGTTGCTGAGTTATATTACAAATTCTACTCCTAGATACCAAATTGCAAGAGCAGTCTGTCTGTATGTTAGTAAGAGGATTGTATTCTGTGTGTGTGGTGTGTATGTGGACAGTATTCGGGGTGTGTGGGTGCTGTGAGGAGGGGTCCCTGCTTATCTTTGTGTCTCTAACCTCTGCGTGTGCGTGTGTGTGTGTGTATGTGTGTGTGTGTGTTATCAGAGGGAAGAGGATGTTGGATGCTGGGTGCTCAGCGCCTCCCAAGGGCAGCTGCTCACACCGACGGAGAAGAACAACAAACACAACGTTATACACTGTGTGTACCGTCACTCAAAGACCTGGGTTTATATAACCCCCAGCACACACACACACACACACCCAACCCCCCCTCCTCCTCCACGTAATGTATCTTCCCAGACATGGTGTGTCAGTGAATGAGCGTGCATGTTTATGTCCGTGTATTTGTGTGTGTGTGTGTGTGTGTGTGTGTGTGTGTGGGGGGGGGGGGGGGGGTTCACAGCCTTGAGCAGGTCTGATGAGTGGTCTGAGTGAGTGGGGGGAGGAGGAGGGGGAGGGGCTGAGGTGTGGGGGACGTGCGGGTGTGGGGTGGGGGATGGTCATAGTGGTGGGCGGGCCACTCTCCACCCGAAGTGCCTCGCTGGGTCTCCAGCCTTGAGGTCCCTCCAGGACCAGGGTCCAGGTTCATCTCCCCCCAGCTCCCCCTCCCCACTTCCTCCCTCCTGGATTCATCCCCCCATGATGTCACCCGGAGGCCTGTCATCTCTCACACAACCTGCACATGTGTGTGTTTCCATTAGCTCTTCCTACTACTATTACTAATTACTATTTAGACATTTAGCAGACGCTTTTATCTAAAGCGCCTTACAGTGAATCCAGGTACATGTCATCAAGGAGCAGGTAGGGGTCATCTTGCTCAAGGATGCCTACTGGTAGGTGGCGGACATTGGGGATAGAACCCAGAATCTTTCGGCTAGGAGTCCAACACCACATCCATTAGACTGCCCTGCCCTACAACTTAACTCCAATCCCAATATTTCGCTCAGAGAAAGACACTTTCCTCAGGTGTGTGTATGAATTCACAAGTCGAGAAACTAGAATATCTCTTAAAATGTCAAAAGGGATTGACATTGGGTTTTTTAGCAACAAGGAGCGTATATATATATATATATAAAAATATAAGTATTGATATAGCAAGTTGTTTGACTGAGGAGTGCAGGGTGGCAGAATGGAGTGACAGTGAAGGCGTAGCTCATCTCGCTGTGAAAGAAAAAGTCAACTCCGCAGGCAAGGCGGTCACGCTCAATATCCTCTGCAATCTTCGCTTGCAGAGATTCAAAGTCTCCACATCACGTGTAGAAAAGTGGCCTTGAGCCCTAGCTACCAGTTAAATCATTGAATATATTATCTCATTGCTCCACAAAGCCTTCCAATGCTTCCCTCTGCTTGGGAGACTTTGTGGTCAGCGTGGGGCTCATTTTACGCATAATTTCCACACTGTTGTCTGGGGCTAACGCTGCCATTTACACAAGACGGAGTCATAATGCGCACGTAGGTGATGGAGGTGGGGTTGCCGTCGTACACGCAGGGCAGCTCTGTGTTTAGTGTGCTAGTGGGCTTGTTAAGAGACTTTAGCCTCTGGCGGCCTCGGCTTAACGCGAGGCGATCAGTGACAGCACAGGACTCACGATGATTACCTCTGGCGGCCTCAGCCAGACATATATACATAGATGCCGCATTGGCCTTTGGCTCGTATGTCAACGTCGCCACCATATTGGAGGGGCCAAGACTGGCCTGTAAACAAATAACCTACAACTAAATGGGGGAGCTGCAGTTTTTCTGGATAAAAAGCACTACAACCTTTGCATTTCTCAACGGATTTCAATGCGTTGTTTTTATATTTAATATAAAAGATTTGAGATTTGTTTCTAAACACATTACACAAGTTAGAAAGTCATTGAGAAAAGATGTGAAAAGACTGTATAACCATTTAATGTTGAATTGTGGAGTTAGACTGCTTTTTTATTTTTCACGTTCAGGATTTTATGGGCGGAGCTTAAAGGGTACATGATGACGTAACGCGCTACCCCGTAGCATTGAGTGGTGCAGGGATGACGTATTTTTGTAGGCCAACCCAGAAGTTAGCATCGACGTGGCCATCTCTTAAGCTTGTGTTAACCACAGACCTTATTTCAGGCATTTAACCAAAAAGCCATTCAAAAAACCGTTGACTTCAAGACGAGGGAACCAGAAGTGCCAAAATGCTAACGGATTTCTGGGTTTCAGGACTCATTCCTGCACCTCTCTATTGCCCCGCCCTAACAACCAGAGCGCAGTTGCATCACTGCTTGTCACGCTCATCGCGAGTTTGACAGTTATGTTTGCCAGTAGAGAGGCTCCGCCCCCCGGTGCGCATATGGGCGTGGTTTAGCACCGTGGTTTAGCACCTTCAGTGAACACGCCCCCAGCATCTCCAAGCTGAGAATAATGCTTATTTTTTTCACCACTTTGAATCCTAAATTTGATATACGTGGCGACTTTTTTAATCATTCAAATTTGGCTGGGTGGTTAATAACACATTTTTCTATAGTGTGACAAACTCTAAACACATATTTACTTTTGATTTTCACAGACTTTAAGGGTTTAGGATCTACGTGAAGTACACAAAAAAAGGTTTTTTGATTTGAGATTTGTTTCTAAACACATTACACATGCTGGGGGCGTGTTCACTGAAGGTGCTAAACCACGGTGCTAAACCACGCCCATATGCGCACCGGGGGGCGGAGCCTCTCAACTGTCAAACTCGCGATGAGCGTGACAAGCAGTGATGCAACTGCGCTCTGGTTGTTAGGGGCGGGGCAATAGAGTGGTGCAGGAATGAGTCCTGAAACCCGGAAATCCGTTAGCATTTTGGCACTTCTGGTTCCCTCGTCTTGAAGTCAACGGTTTTTTGAATGGCTTTTTGGTTAAATGCCTGAAATAAGGTCTGTGGTTAACACAAGCTTAAGAGATGGCCACGTCGATGCTAACTTCTGGGTTGGCCTACAAAAATACGTCATCCCTGCACCACTCTATTCTACGGGGTAGCGCGTTACGTCATCATGTACCCTTTAAGCCCCGCCCATAAGATCCTGAACGTGAAAAATAAAAATAAAAAGTCTAACTCCACAATTCAACATTAAATGGTTGTACAGTCTTTTCACATATTTTCTCAATGACTTTCTAACTTGTGTAATGTGTTTAGTACATGTGTAATGTGTTTAGTACATTTGTTTTTACAGGCAAGTCTTGGCCTCTCCAATATGGCAGTCACCAGCGACAGCACAGGAGACTCATGATTACAACCAGAGAAAGGAAGAGAAGGACGAGGGCTCCTGTACGGTTGCATAACGCTCACATTTATTTGGTTTCAAGTCCTAAAACATTCTAAACATGCTGTATAACACGTACATCACATTCTTCACAGGTAGTTAACGTAACGAGAGCAGACAAGAAATTTTTTTGAAAAAATAAAACAGGCTTTCAAAGGTGGTTTTACAGTGTGCCTGTTTACAGATGAGGGCAGAGCCCGTCTACGGAGAGCCTGTCCACTCCCTATTAAGTCCCATTGTACCGAATTCTGGTTGCAGTTCCACCAGAGCTCCACTGGGGGCGATCGCCTGTGAGTGCAGAATGAATGGGAGCAGATGGAGCTACACGGCTAAATGTGTCTCTTTCACCTGATTCTCATTGAAAAAACTCCGATTTGATTGTAGTTCTTACAAGTTCAACATAGGTTATAGATCGAAAGTTGAATGAACGAGTACTTATGTCCTTTCGATTTCTTACAGGACGTGTTGTTATTGCCCATAACACGCTAGCATTCTGCTAATGAACGCTGATTGGTCAGTGAAGGACTGATTACGACCAGAGATCTGCTTGATGGCATCTTGGCATCCGAAGCGGGACCAGAACGTTATGGTGGACAATTTCGCCCAAGTTCTTTTTTTTTAACACAGCAACTTCTTTTGGTTGCTGGCACTTTTATCTGCGTATCGTTATGTATGTACTGCTGTGTTATCGATGCCTTGAGGGAAAGGGAGAGGCTTGCCGTAAAGCAGTATCTCTGGTCGTAAGATGAGTATGACGTCATTGACATTTTAAAATACTTTTTTAAAGCAAATAAGTGACTCTAAAAAATCTAACACCCAGCAATGTGTAATTTCTTTGCATCCCCTTTCGAAAGCAACATTCAAATTACTAGACAAAAAATTATATCCTGAGAAAAGTGGAGTTTGAGGGGTATAGCTCCATAGACCGCCATTCATTCTGCACTCACCATGTGAGCGCCCTCACATGGAACCAGAGGGGAACTGCAATAGTTCAGAACCCGGAAGTAAACCGAGAGTGGAACTTCTCTCCTTATTAGACATTCTCTGATGAGGGTCACAGTATGGACATTATGGTTTCTTGTTTCCCTGAGAAATGCACTGATTGGTCTGTTCTCCGTCGCCCCCTGGAGGTCGGAGGGGAATGACAGCGCCTAGGTGCGCTGTGCTACGCGGCACTTGCAGGGGCAGGTGGGCGAGGTAGAAACAAAAAGCATGTAAACACAAGAAAATAGCAGGTTTTAACCAGAATTACATTCTCAAACACTTTAACGATCACAAGCAGCATTGACAAAAGTCAAATATAGGATCCCGGTGTCGTGGCTTATCCCATCTCGACATAATGACATAACCTCGACATGGCCGTTAATAAACAGCACACTAAAGGCTGTATCATTATGTGGTGCACATAGTATACACAGCAAATACTGATTCAAGACTATAATCATAGTATTACAATAAGTATTCTTTCAAAATGTAAACAGGGAAATGTTTTGTCGAAATTGTGATCGACATTCTATCTCTCTCTGCCAAATGAGTGACACAGAGTGGAAACTAGGCTAACACATAAAACATATGATTACGAAGATTACAAAGCTGTCTCACGACGGAAAAACCTACAAAAATAATAAAACGTTGGTATTGTATGAAGAACCTGAGCCAACAGGCTAGCCTGAGGTAGCAAAACAAGAGATAAAATAAAAGAGGCAAAAAGAGGCAGTGACATTACATTTTTGATGTCACTGGGTGAAATTCTGAGACACAAAATGAGAGAACATTGGCGCAATGAAACCAATAAATAAGATTTAAAAAGATCTATTTGAAAGTAAGCAACACGAGATAACAAAAAAAGAGGTAGTTTCAGTATGGACACATCCCTTGTCTGTAAAAATGCGAATGTAGAAAGTACGAAATAAAAACGTTTTTCTTCAGCGCATGAACTTAAAGTGTGGAGTGGTGAGCAGTAGAGAGAAGAGAATGGAGATGTCCTAGCCCGGCCTCAGCTGCCGTTCCACTAAGAGACGCAACGGACGGCTTCATCTCAACCGTGGAGGTCAGCAGAAAATAAACCATGTGACCAAGGCTGTAAACGTTGCGTCATTGGACAACAATGGAAGCGGTGCGGAACCCGTGTCTCGTCTGAGTAAAGGGTGACCATTGCCCGGGTAAGGGTACGGACCGGCTCTGGGCCTCGGTGTACATCTCCCTAAAAAACAACTGATCCCTGAGATAAGAGAGGGGCCCGGGGCCGGCAGCGAGTGTGTATTCACACGTGAGCATGTACACGTGGGTGTTTGAAACAGAATGGGGGAGCTGAACCTGCCCCCCCCCCCCTCCCCCTTGTGTTGTCTTTCAGGTTCCTCATCACGCATCATCGGACCAGCATCGAACAAAGGCTACATGTATGCCAAGGCTGTCTGCATTCTTTATAAACGGCAGCAGCGCTGCAGTTGCAAAAATGATCAATACAGGAACACTTTCAGGGTGCAGATGGGACAAAAGGAATGAGAAATTATATATTTGTCTCTAAATGAAAATGTTCCAAAAAATAAAAAAATAAACTGCAAAGATAGGAGTTTGTCTTCACTCAGGAAAAACACAATACATGATATAAAAGAAACATTCACAATAACTAGGTACTTGAAAATGTATTTAACAAAAATCAAAACACAATAAAGAATCTACCTGAAACATTTGGAGGGTGAGGGGTGGTGAGCACAACATTAGACAAGAGAATGGGTTGTTAAGGCTGGAATACATAGCGAGGTAGATAAACACAGATACAACCACTCTGGATCTCTTTCTCTCAACCGGACCCTAATCTGATCCTGTCTTGCCCATTGAACCCGATCCTCTTCCACCAAACAGAAAAACCCCACATACGTAAAACATAAACCAAACAACAACCTTTGCAGACACATGAATGTGTGTATGTGTGTGGGAGTGGACACATTCTACCAAAAAATAAAAAAAACCTACCAATGTGCTAGGCTACTACTACACCAGCGTGAATGCTGGGTTAACTCCCCGAATGCAACACATAACACTCACTTTACCCTGTTTTAGACGCAGGTCTACAAAGACCTGAGAGAGAGAGAGACAGAGACAGAGAGAGAGAGAGACAGAATGAGAAAGAGAAAGAGAGAGAAAGAGAGAGAGAGAGAGAGAGAGAGAGAGCAAGAGAGAGCTACACACTAGGTGGGCAGTGTCCGAGGTCGCACGCCAAGGCCTTGTAAAAAATCCTCACTGCATAGTGTGCAAAATAAAAAAATAAAAAGTCATTGCAAGAACTGCATTTGCGGGATAACCTTTCTTTTCTTTTGACTGCACTTTAAATGGTTGCACAAACTCACGGAAACAGAACAGAAAGCAGAGGAATTCATTAACAACAAAAGGAAAGAAAAAAGAAAGACACTTCAAGTTGTTTGGAAACGAATCATCTCAAAACGTCCAAAAATAAAAACCACTTTATATGGCTTCTTTTTCTCTAAAGAATTAAAACATTAAAATGTGCATATCTGCGACAGACAGTCTACGACCCGGAAGGTTTCCCTCGGCTTCCCCAGTCAGACACACCCAGGGTGAGACCATGGTCCAAAAAAAGTATCAAAACCATCGCTCTTTCAACTCACTTCCACCCAGCTGTAACGCCAACACCGCCAGAAACCAGGAGCCAGGTCTCCTTGTGATAACTTAATAGATATGTAATAAAAACTGATTTAATGAAAATGTAATATTTAACTATTTAACCACTCAAAGGGTCCCTGGTTCTCCCGGTTGCCACCCTGGCCGGTCTACACCACCGACCCAGAGAGGGAGCATGTGCTTGGGGCCTCAGAACCGGACCAGAGCTGGACCCGCTAGGAGCCTGAAGGCCAGGTTTGTGTGTGTGTGTGTGTGTGTGTGTGTGTCTGTACATGTGTTTTAATGAGTGTGAGGCAGTGTTGTGTGCGGGTGAGTGCGTGAGTTTCAGGGGAAACCGCCTAGTGAGGTCCAGCAGTACACTCATCTGTCCAGCAGAGGGCGAACCCCCTGTTCCCGACACAGATTGATTTAACTTCTCATCTCCATCCTTCGCTGATAACAAATCAATACTCGGAGCTGATAGCTCCCGACCCATCGATGGGCGTTTGAAAAATAAAAATAAAAAGCATTGCATAACACTTTGGTCAAAAAACGAAGCTAATCGCTATCGTTAGCTTCCACCGCTATCAAGTCTTAGATCCCCAGTCTAATGATTGTAGAAAATACCCGTAACACTCCTTAATGGACGACCATCACACACACATCTAGCCACAGTTCATTCACTTGAGGAATGTTGAGACTGAACCGAGTGATGTTTAGGATGCACTAGGAGGCTTTAAACCCCATCGGCCATTTAGCCGCTTAAGTCACCGTTTAAACGCTGACTCATTCTTTGGTTTCTCAGGGCTCCTCCTGTCAGTCAGTCTCTGATTGTGGCGCCAAAGCATTAAATGGCGTTTTTTAAATTCACTTCTTTCTTATCTTTTCTTTCTTTTGTTTTTGGACAGGGCAACTCTTCATTTCTAACTTCAAGAAAAGGTACCTGAAAATAACAACGAATATCTTCCTGAGGTAGTCTTAACATTCGCTGGCGCGCGTCCGTGGGCCTGACCAGACTAAAATACTCCTTCTAGCACTAGGAGTGGGGACACCACACATCGAGCACATCGGATAAACACTTGTAAACTCCAGACCAACGCGTCCACGTGCGCGTCCACGTGCATTTGGTTTCTACAGAAGCATGTGCACAGTGTAAATCAGCATACATTCAGCTCTGTCGTGTAATAAATATATAAAGAAAACTAAATACTAAAAATTAGCTGCTAGTCACATTCAGAGGAGGGGAGTCTGCATGTCCCCCGAGTGGAGGTGGAGCTCCGGGGGGCTCGGGGTCGCAGGGTTCGGGGGGCTAGTTTCCAGGCGAGGGCCCACTAGCCACGCAGGGCGGAGCGCCGGCCCTGTAGCTGCTCAGGCTGGATTTGCAGGAGTGCAAGACTGCTTTGAACAAGAGAGGGAGCTGCTCCAAGGGGACGTTCACCAACTTCCCTGAAAGTGTCCACAAAACACAAGGTTAGTTTCACTTGTTAGTTAGGTTTAGTTTGCTTTACATCCAGTTCACACACCTCAAACGGGAGGTGAACTAAGAGGCTGAAAGAAAACAGGAGTCCCCAAAACTTAGGTTAGTTTGGTCCTGTTTAATTTACATAAACACTACAAAAAGGGTTAAGACCACAGGCGTCCAACATAGCATAGCATGTGATTGGTTGGGAGCATGTCGGCGGAGGGGCTTACGTGCAATGCAGCGAATCTCGGGCAGACACATCATGATCTCGGGGAAGCGTTTGGGCTGGTGGGGGTACTTGTACTCCGTGTAGTCCTGACACACGTACCAGTAGCGCTTGTTCAGCTGCTCCAGCTGGGAAACGTTGGTCAGACCTCGGATGTCTGGAGGGGGACACGTGTATGTGAATTTGAAATAGTTTTTCACAGAAATACTATCAAGCATTGCATCTCCATTTCAACTACTTACACGCATTGTGTATATAGACATAATTTCGGTAGATATATTTTTTGCAATGTTATTATTTGCAACAATTTCCATGTATTTTTAAAATTCTACTACTGTCCAGTACTTCCTACTATGGCACCTGAATTTCCTGTATCTTATCATAAACTTATATTTATACAGCCCTTTTGGTGTAAGACAGCATTACAAAGTGCCTAACTAGGGATAGGACTGGCAATAGTAGTTTATATCCCGACACATCAGCTGTATCGCCGAGTATTATACTCACCATGCTGGTATAATGTTATACCTCCCCCAACGTGATACAGATTAACTTTAAAGCCATCAGGTTATTCCAGGGATTGAGTAAGACTGACACACTCTACTTAAAGTCCATGTTTGACCCTTAAATATGCATTTATATATTTTTTATTTAAAGACAGCTTTCAGAAGTGATTGAAGTTTAGGCATCACCGTGTAGATACACAGGTCAGTTTCAGTAAAAAATACGTCCAGCCATCTGCATGTATAAAGGAGTGATGAAAAGTTGTGCTAGGGGGGGTTTTGTGCACGGCGGCGGCATTACCTTGGTTGAGGAAGTTGATAGCTTTCATGCAGGCGTACTCCTCGTTGCTGACCTTCAGCTGGTGGAACTTGCGGAACAGATAGATCAGTCGCTCCATCACCTCCATCCCCTCCTCACTGAACCTGGAGCCCAGAGAGAACCGTCAGAACACGAACACACACACACACACAGTCTCTCACACACACACACACACACACACACACACACACACAGACACACACACACACACACACACACACACACACACACGTGTGTGATGGGGTCTTGGGAGATTGCTGACTTATAAGCTACACATGCATTTTTTGTACAAAGAAATACTAAAAAAGTTTTTAAGGTCTCATAAAGCTCCTGTATATAGATGTTGGGAACCAACATCTATATACAAGACATAACTTTGAAGGTTGTGTCTTGTGAAGGAGACACACACACACACACACACGGTGCTCTCACGTCCCCCAAACTATCGTGGGTCAGAGGTGTGTGAGGTTACTCTTACTCCTATATACATTCCCAAGCTATTGAGACACTTTATAGTCATAGTGAGCATAGCATCATATTTTCACATATTTCTGTATGCACATTTTTTCTATATTAAACAGGTTTAATATTACTGTATTTTTGCGTTTATATTTTCACTTATTTTTCTACCCTCCATGTTTTATTATTATCTTTCTATCTTGAGCAACGCAACGGTGACAACAACAATTACCCTGGGGATGAATAAAGTGAGTGGGAATCTATTGGACTGTTCCTGACGGTGTTTAAATGAGCAGGACGGAGACTGGATACAATAGAGACGAGACTGTTCTCTTGGACCGTTGGATCCAACTGGGCACGAGTCCAGAACCACAGGTTCACCCAAGGCGCTAAATCACACACTTAAACGCTCAAATTACCTCATAATCGGGAGACAAATTGACCCAAAGACCACAAAGCTGCCCGTAAATCTCCCGCCAAATTAGCGGAATACTTCTAGCCCAGATAACTCAGACCTGATTTACACACCTGACACACACACACACACACCCTACCACACATTCCCACAACCATAAACACCCTACCACACATACACACATATATACACACATACTCAACCACACACACACACCCTACCACACACACAACCATACACACACTCCCCAACCATACATATATACACATGCACCCTACCAACCATACACACACACCCTCCCAACCATTCTCCACACCACACACACACACACACACACACACAACCCCCCCACTCATCTGGAGGTGTATTTCATTCATCAGACGGTGCTGGTCAGAGCTCCGAGACCCTCCCCTCCACGGCTCTCTGGACCCCCGCCAAACACAATAAGGGCCCTGCCATGGGAATTATTACAATACCGCCGCGCTTTTACTTTGGAGATACCGAGCCGGGCCGAGCGGAACAGATTTCTGCTCCGCCATCTGGGACGCTCACCTCCCAGTGCACTACACCCCTCGCTCGTCTGCGGGAATATATTGAGTTGGCACAGGGCCGTGGCTGAGAGAGAGAGAGAGAGTGAGAGACTCACAGTGTCTCCCACTCTCTCTGAAGAGTGTGTGTGGGTGTTGTACATTAATGGCAGGGAGATAGCTCCAACGGAAGGGAGGCAGGAGCAATAGAAGTCAGTCTAGGTGAGATACTGCTGCTTCGTTCACACATTACTATAGTGCTATATATATATTTATGTATACTATTAAATATATATCATAAATAGAACCAGTCGGAAGCATTCTTGGCAATCTTGTAGCTTGTACTGAGTCTGTGTGTGTGTATCTGACCTCACAGCAGTTCATACACCATGAAATTGCAACCAACTAAATAACATTTTATCCAACTAACCCAGTCATTCATCATCCAGTGACTCACAGTGAATATATAGATTGGCGCACACACACACACACACACACACACACACACACACACACACACACACACACACACACACACACACACACACACACACACACACACACACACACACACACACACACACACACACGCGCGCGCGCACGCACACGCACACGCGGCTTCCCCTGCCTCACCCTTGCAGCTCGTCGTCTGACGGCGTGTACTTGGCGGTGACGTCCGCCAGGTCTCCAAAGATGTGCGCGCTGTAGATGGTGAGGCAGGACAGCAGGATGAGCTCCTGCCAGGTGGAGCTCAGCAGACAGGTGTAGTCCTCGATGGACAGCTCGCAGAAGAACGGAAGCTTCTTGATCCACGAGATCTGCCTGAACAGCAGCTCGTCGGCCAGCCGGCACAGCAGAGCAAACAGCTCCACCTGGCTCACCTTGTAGCTGCAGGGACAGGACCAGAAGAGAAGAGGGGAGAGATAGATAGAGATAGATAGAGAGATAGAGAGTTAGAGAGAGAACAGTAACAAAGTAAATACATTTTATAAAATATAAGATAAGAATTTTGAGTTACTCTTGTGTTGACCTCTCTCTCGCGAGGTCAATCAACACAAGACTAACAAAACTGATAAATACATAAGGATGGTCGTTAGAGAGTTACCCTTGTGTCACCAGCGAGAGAGACAGAGAGAAAAAAAAAACACAATTAAGCTTCCATTCATTTCCTAGACTAGAAGAATGGAGCGGGGACTTGTTGCTATGGTTACGTCGTCCACCCCCCACACACACACACACACGCACGCTATACGCCAGAGCGGAGCAGTAACACGGAATGTGGCGAGAAACGCGGGAATGTCACGCCAAGCGCCGGCAGCAAGAACAACACGCAGAGCCTCATGCAACTCCGAACCCCCAAATTCAGATTCAGTCGTAGTTTGTCTAAATCCTGAGGGACATCGTTTGTCCCAATTGCTCAGCTCAAATAATAATAAAAACACACGATTGAAAATAAAATATAAATTAAAACATAAACGGAATGAATAAAAAATATGAAACATGCATACATTCACAAGAATGTATGCATGTGTGTATGTAAATGTATAATAATAATAATATACATACACATACAAATGTGTGTGACGATAACTCTTTCCACACCACTACCGAGAAGATGGAGGTCTGGACGCATATTTCTACAAATAGTTGATGTACATTTTTGTGCATATATATACACACACATGCGTATATTTCGGTGGCAGTGGTTGTGAGTTGGGTGATGTGGTGTGAGGTGTTGACCTAGGAAGCGGCTCGAGGTCACACAGAGGTGAGCGGTTCTCACCCGTCCTCGATGAGCATGGGCGTGGCAAGGGGGCTGAGGTCTTCCGCCGCCACCAGCTGCACGACCAGCGGGTTGGACTGTGGGTAGAGGGAGCGCGGCTGGGGCGTCAGCAGCCCCGACTGGGCGGCGTAGCTGAAGAGGTGGGGCAGCAGCTGGTAGTGGGAGCTCATGGACGTGTTGATGTACTGCTCCCGCAGCGCTGCCGCCGTGTAGCCCGTCATCTCACCCGACCGGCTGGATGGGGGGGGGGGGGGGGGGGAAGGTCAAAGGTTAGTGGTGCAGTTTAGGCTGATGGAGGTGCCACCAGGTAAGGGGGGGGGGGGGTGATGTACGGCGAGCCGGTCGCGTCTGGGTCGCAATAATGGCCGACCCGCTGTACATTATCCCTCTTTATACACAGCTGGTTACTAATGAAATCAATAATTTGACACAAAATATAACAACAAAGAAATATTTGATTGCTTCCGTGGTCTCAGAAATAATAGACCATAGAATGCCGTAATTGACAATCAGTTTTCGAGTATTTAACAAAGCCGTGTAAAAGGCAGTGGTAATACACACACACGCAAACACATTAGAAAGGCCCGCCAGGAAGGAGGAGGTGGGAGGAAGGGGGGGTAGGAGACGGGATATTATTTTACTTGTCCCTTACAAATAAACACATTAAAAATACATTTTAAAAAATCAAGAAAAAAAAAAAAAAAAATCAAGGTGTTGCATGATGTTTACTAACCTTAAAGGCGCAGTGAACCCACAATTTTTTGTTTTGTTTTAAACGTGGTAATGTCTTATATGCTCTTCAGTAGAGTAATCTATGCCATTTTGTCACCGTTTGTCAAAGAAGTTATTTAGAAATAAACAGGAGTTTGTGAACGTTCCACTCTGCTCCGAACGCAGGTGGCGTCCTTTTCGTGACATCGAAGTGCCACGCCGAAGGGACACTGGCGGCGAGGTGTGTGTGTTTGTGTGGACTTCCGTCTGGGCAGCAGTTGTTGATGTCCGTGGCCGAGAGAGGGTTAAGCTTCTCGGACACTTGTAGTATAACGCCGCGGTGTGTGGTGCATTTTATACAACATCGCTCATTATAACGCTCGTTACACAATGACGGTAGTAGCTTAAAGAAAAGTATCACAAAGCTGCCGTGGGTCGTAACCATGGGGATAACACGTCCCCCCTCATTCCTAGGACTCTTAGCCCAAAACGCATTTTTTTTAAATCTCAGTGTTCGAATTCGAGCTGAAACATAGGGTTCACTTACACTTGAATAAATAATGAATAACAAGCAAGTGTATAGAAGGTCTTATGCATAGGACTGGAAGGTCTTTAACACTCACCGCCACGTTCGCTACACCCACCCACCCACAATATATACAAGACGTGCCCACGTCGCCGAGACACCTAGGTCACTGCAACGGCACGCTGCATTTCATTTACAGAATTGAGTTGATTAAAATCACAGCGAGGAGGGGGGGGGTCTTCAGCTATCAGTTCTCCTGGCTGCTGAAGGTGTGTGTGTTTGCACGTGTGTGATAAAGGCCATGTTTACACATCGAGGGATCAGAATACACGGCATCCCCTCGAGACAATATGTGGCCTTGGTGCGCCCGAAGACAATGCACCAACGCCTGCAGATAGCGGCAGCATACTTCTTTCTTTCTGCTGTTTTTTCTTTCTTTCCACCATTTTGCATTTTTTCCAAGCAGCCGTGAATACTTTGAAAAATGCAAAATGGTCGAAAGAAAGAAAAAAGGAGACATTCTGTCTGTGTGTGTGTGTGTGTGTGTGTGTGTGTGTGTGTGTGTGTGTGTTAGTACCTGTGAAGACCTTCGCTAAATAACAGGGGGGGTGAGGGGAGAGCAAATGGATGGGAGAGGGAGTGAGGGGGGGTGGTTCACCAGACTGTCATGGCCGCCTCATCATCTCGCATGGCATACTGAACGGCGTGCATTGCTGTGGCGAGGAGAGGGGAGGGGGGGGAGGAATGGGAGGAGGGCGAGAACTCACTTGGAGAGGGTGAAGGGGGGGAGTGAGTGGGGGGAACTTACTTGGAGAAGATGGAGGGGGGGGGGGGGGGGGGGGACTCACTTGGAGGAGAGGGTAGAGGGAGAGGGAATGGGGGGGAGAACTCACTTGGAGGAGAGGGTGGAGGCGGGTGAGGGCTGGTTGCCCTCAGACGCCCCGTTGCTAGGGGAGCTGTGGTCGCTGTCTCCCACATTGCGCTCCCCCCAGGTGTGTTCCGCCGCCTCCTCCTTGAACTCCTGACCCGACATGATCCTCTCTATCTCCTCCTCTGTGATCTGGGGGGGAGAAAGTAAGTAAGTAAGTATGAGTGAGAGAGAGCGAGAGAGACAGAGTGAACAGATGAGAAGGGCAGCACTGTGGCGTATACGCTGCTAAGAATAATTTTATTGTGTGATGGAGAAGCACTGAGTTTGTGTGTGTGTGTGATTCTCGCTGACTAACATGAAACTGAGAGGAGCAAGGACACAAAATAAACAGAAAACTAATGACAGGGTGTCACGTGTGTGTGTGTGTGTGTGTGTGTGTGTGTGTGTGTGTGTGTGTGCGTATGTGTGCACATGCCTGCGAGAGAGGATGTGTGCATTTGAGTCTGTGTGTCTCTCGAGGGGGTGTGGGTGTGTGTACGTGTGGAGAAGGAGGTGGGCTATGGGTTTATTGACATGTATGGCTAAAATAATAGAATATTTGCTCTTAGATTGCAAAGAGAAATTAAAAGGGGACAAAAAGAAATACATTAGCCTGTTAGGCAGGGTGCCGGGTGCGTCTCTCCTCTCAATCAGGGGGAGGGGGAGCAATTCAGCTTAAATTCAATCAATTCAAGCATGTAAATTGAAATGGCGATTCATTGAAATTAATGACATCAGGGACCCCTTCTTTCGCGAAACGAAACGAAAAAAAACGTTTTAATAGCTTTTTTTTTCTCTTGCACTTTTTGACTTTGCAGGGGAGAAATATAAAGAAAAGAAACACACAGACTCTCTAGATTGTGTGAATATGACAGAGTTGACCGCGTCGTGTCTTTGTGGACATAGGGACCTTGGCTGGGGGGTCGTGGGGTCGCACGGCGCCGGGCCTGGTATGTTCTAAGCCAAAATTAGCAGCGTTCTCAACGGGGACGTTAGCGGGTTCCAATGAATGTTGGTTCATAAACGGCCAGTGCTTTTATAAGCGGTCATGACTTGCTCTCATGTAAATACATATACAAATAAATAAATCAACACACAGGCAAGGGAAATTTGGTTTTTCCCTCAGGTTTCAGCTTCTAAATATGTACAGGTTTGACACTTCACAGCTAAACTGCATGATGGTGAATTGTACAGAAAAAAGTAATTACAAAAAATGGGACTCTTTCAACATGTTCAATGTGTTTTTTTACATGCGATTTTGTAGTTTGTTGTTCGTTGTAGTCGTTGTTGTTAAAAAGTCAGAAAGTTACCTGAACCGGACCGATACTTTTGTTCCTCCCACCTGGCATACCATCTTCTCTGATTGCTGAAAGACAAACATGTCAGTAAAATCTAAAAGTTGAAATAGGGCCTAGAGCGCCACCTAGTGGCCAACATAATAAAGCCTTTACTTTGCTAGAGTAGAAAAGTCACTTTCATTGCTTCGCCACTAGGTGGAGGTATATCCCTATAAAGGAAATGGGGTGTCTACAGTGAAGCTGCTTGGACGTTGCTGCTTCGAGGCATTGATTCTCTATATGCATATATTCTGTATGTATGCCTTATTCACATATTCATCAACAAAATGAAATGAACAAACGCTTAGTTTGTAATGCAAATAGAGACCAGAATAAAGGGGAATCTAGTTTAGTCTTACTGAATGACTAAGCAGTAAAATAGTGAGAATATGAGCATCTTGCTGAATGAATAAACAGTAAAATAGTGAGAACATTAGCCTGGGAGTCTCCTCACCTTTCCGATTCATGCCCATCTGCAGGCACTTGAGTAGCCGGCAGTATTGACAGCGGTTGCGCTGCTTGCGGGACATCTCGCAGTTCTTGTCGCGGCTGCAGCGGTACACGCGCTTGTTGCAGATGCTGCGCTTGAAGAAGCCCTTGCAGCCCTCACAGGAAATGATGCCATAGTGAAGGCCGGTGGCGCGGTCGCCGCAGATGAGGCAGGTTCGCTGGTCAGCCGAATCATCTGTCACACACACACAAAAACAGGGACGTTCGTAACGGTTCTTGTTGTAACCTCATCATTCTCAAATTTTGTTTTTCTATACCTTTGCGGGGGAAACTCCCCCCACCCCCCCCACTAGCAATTGCAAACATCCTCTTTATCGATCGTTGGTCAACGACGACAGTGTGTGAATTGTTTTATGACACCGTTATTAACAGAAGATGTGGGTGACAGGCCTAAACCTGCCAAATAACCATGAATGTAAGAAAACTACAGAGACGTCCCTTTTGGATTAAAAAACATGCAAACAGGTGTTAATTGAGTTCATGGGGTGGGGGGGGGGGGCTATCCAGTGTTTCCCCTAGGACTTTTTGCAGCAGCGGTGCTGAGGTGTGTGGGAGGTGAACTATGTTGATGTGCGTGTGCACGGTGCTGATGTGCGTAGGTGCAGAGAGGGTTTAGTGTTATCAGTGATTCCAGTCGTCCTTTGGTGCATTCCAACAGAAATGGTATAACAATATGACTTAACAAATAGCATGCATTTTTATTCTTCTACAGCAGAACATTATTTTGCTGTCAGTATTTTTCACAATATTTGTCCGATGACAATTACGATGACAATGTAACAATTGAGGGGGATGCAGTAGGGGGCACTTATGATAAAGGGCTATATTTTTTTAAATATAACAAATACTCATTTTTTAATTTAAAATACACTTTTTTTCGCATTGGCTGATTGCGGGGCGCTAGTAATCCAGTAGCGGCATTGCACTGCTGGATGCATGTAGGGAAAACACTGAGTTTATGTGCCAACTAGCAACTGATTAATCCAGAGAGTCCTGTAGCTACGCTAATGCTACGCTACGATGGTGTAACAAGGTAAGGGCCACTCAGACAGCGAAGACATCTCGATGTTTAATTCAGCCGCTCGGCTCAGAGAAACCAACCATCTTAAATAACACGAGCGGCTTCGCTTACGTCTCTCCTTTCTCTCTTCCTTTCTCTCCTCTACCCAACCCTGGTACTGCTTAGAGGAACGGGAACCTTGAACACACGACTACGCTCAATATGCAGTCTGTGCAGAATGTATACACAGTGTTTGATGATAAACTATGGTGTTTGATAATGTCCCCAACCATAAAACCCATCTATCCCTAGTTTAAGGTAGTCTAAATGTAATAAAACATTTATTTTTAAGGTTCTTTTGGTTTGGGTTTCTTCAGTAAAAAAGGGGGACAGTGTGGGGAGGAGGCGAGATGGAGCAGACAGGAAGTACCGCCGGAGCAGGAAGTACCGTGGAGTAGGATTTCCTGTCCGACGCCAGGGTGAAGACAGAGAAAATGACTCTCAGAGCACTCTGCTGACCACAGCAAAACACTATCTACTGTACACACAGCTACCGAACGTGACATTCACCCGTGTGTTTGTGTGTGTGTGTATTATGTATGTGTGCATGTGTGTAAAGACACTTTCCTGGGAAAATCTTGCACAAAATCTAAGGTGACCAGATTTCTGAAATGAAAAATGGGTCGGACCCAATGTAACGGCAGATTTTCCCGCTCCGCTGCAATGCTCGGCCCCCGGGAGGAATGTAGCGGTGCGATGATCTGTATCTGCACAGCATCCACACACCGCCCTGGGCTGAGGAGAACATACCAGAATGCAGCGCCAGATAACACTGAAGAGTAAGACCACCCCCGCCCCTACCAGGTCTGTTCTCTCAAAATGCGAGTGGAGCAGGACAGGCCAGCAGTTGGGGTGTTTTGATTTCCCAACCGAGGTTCAAAAACCCTAACGTCCATGGTCTAACCTGCAGGCTGCATCCTAGAGCAAGATGTCCTAACCCCTACCTGCTCCTTAATGACATGCATGCATTCTGAATTCACTGTAAGTCGCTTTGGATGAAATCTGTTGTCATGTTAATGTTCATTCACACAATGAAAGCTCGTATGAAGAAGAATGGGATCTTAAAGTGGTGATACTGTGCTGTCAGACAGACTAATGTTTGAACCGTGCATTCAGGACACCACAGGGACAGGACGGTTTACAGTTATTATTGTTTGAGGTCAGGGCTTAACCCTGCGTACGAGATTAAAGACTCTTCACACTGACCTTTACTCTACCATGGGCCAACCAAGACCACCTGGATTTACACACACAAAATGAAATTCCTCAAATACAGTATCCATGTATTTTCTTACGGTGTACCATGGTGATGGCTGATTTTAACCTGCAGGTGGCAGCAAACACGCAGCAGTTCTTTATTGTGTAGTTACTCTTTAAATGAGATGGATTAAATAACAGCATAATTATGATTGGAGGGTTGGGGGGGTCACCTGATCAGTCATGTGACCGAGATAACACAGATCCCACTCCTAAAGAAGCAGCTTTAAAAGAAGGTTTGGTAATTAGTGTGTGTGTGTGTGGGGGGGTATAAACCGCAGCCTAGGGTTTCAGTGAATAGAAGATTTGGCAGAGCTCTGAATCAGGGGTTTGGCTTTAAAGTGAAATTTAAAATCCCACCTCAGCGTAACAATACTGTACAGCCACCAAGAGAGAGAGGGGGGGGACTCAAGCAGTGACCTTATCTCTGGATTAGACTTTAACTGTTTTAGTGATTAACCCTGTAGACCCCAGAGGTGCGTGTAACCCCCCTCCCCCCCCCAACCCCCTTAGTGGAGACTAAACCATAGGTCTGATAGAATCATTACCAGGTTGAAGGACTCCCTCTGAAAAAAAGGTTTGGATAAAAAATATCAATTAAGATAATAAAATAGGTCTTGTGGATTGGATGGATGGGTTTTAGCGGTATTGGTGTTAGGCAGGACAGCATCCAAGTGAGACATTATTTCCCACTATTTGATGGAAGCATCTAGAATCTGTGAAGAGACACAAAGAAACAACGGTGGGGTTGGGCGACGTGTGTCCAATTTTGTGAAACGCGACGACCGAGGAGTAAAGGGGAAAGGGACTGAAGTGAAAGAGTGAATAGGACAATCACTACACAACCCTACATACTAACACTACATTAACTAGACAACACACCACTAAACAACCACAGAAATACCCCACAACACCACACATCCTACATACTAACAACTACTACATTAACTAGACAATGCCACACACTGACACTATACACTACACAACACACTACACTTACTACACGCTAACGATACTACATGACCGACACAAAACACTACACACTAAACTGCAACACTACAGGTACAGTTACATGTACATAAAATATCACCAATGAATCACACCAACAACGATTACAGAGACGGCGACGCAACAAACCGAAGCAAAATTTTAGAGTCCCTCGAAGAAAGGAGTAAATGCCGTTTCAGATTGCACCGTAGCTCATTGCGGGAGCACTTATTGTCCTCCCCAAGCTCCTAACTTGCTTGGTGAGCAGAGAGGCTTGCAGATCTTTAATCTGACCGGTGGCGGTTTTTACACAAGAGGCCGTTTTTTAAAGCTGCATGGATGAAGTTCCCTCGCGGTTCCCTGAATTCCCGTCTTCCTCGGTCAGCGCAAACCATTTGTCTGCCCATGTGGCTCCCACATCAACGCGTTGAAAACCCGACTACGTGACCACAAACGCCCGACTTCCTTTAATCAGAAGGGAAACAACAATGGCTTTGTTTCCTTCCCTCGCACCCCGCAAAGGAGAGATTTATTTGTTGGATCTCTCACCCTCCTCTTTCAAGTGCATGGCCGCCGTTATTAAAGGAGAGTTCGCACCTCCACACACTTGATCTGCCACTGCCACGTCCCGTCCCCCCCCCAAACCAACCCCCTCGCTGCTTCCCCCCTCCGCCTGGATGTGTGGCTTTACTGTCCCTGCTCCCTTCACACCTTACTATTCACCATGTAGTCTTTTAGCAGAAGTCTTTACCCATAACCACGTAGATGGGATTCAGATGAATGTCATGAAGTAGCATCTTGCTCTAGGATGCCGACAACTCGAATGAGGACATCGGGGTTCGAACCCAGAATCTTTCGGTTGGGAGTCAAACACCACCAACCCCAACCACTATTATACTGACCCCTTAGTAATATCTTCTAAGAGGCTTCTACCAAGAAACAAGCCAAGAGGAATGAGCAGAGAGCTAATGGCTACAGAGCGCCACTAGGAGTGGCACGCAAGCAGAAGCTAGCCGAGGAGCCGAGGAGCTAGCTTAGCTGCTAGCATGCTAACAGCTAAGCTGGTCGACGGGGTTAGCTTTGATTGAAAAGAAAGGCTAATCGACACCCGAGTCATGTGACCACAATAAATCCCACGGAGGAGACATGTGGAAGAGTTATAAAGCCAGTCTTGAACTCTCTCCCTCCCCCTCTCCTCCCCTGCCCCTCCTCCGTGCCCTGTGTCTCCCCCTCCTAATCATTAAAGGCTGCATTGTTTCCCAGAGGTCACGGCGGGTTTCACTAAACTTTTAAAGCCAACCCAACCAGGAAACGCAAGCCAAGCATTTTAACCTCCTGTCAGACCTGCAGTCCAACAGTCACCCCCCCCCCCCCCCCCTCCATATTGATCCACTGTGTGTACGGCAACAGGCCCTACCAACTGTAGTATTTAATGAAGATTACAGTCCAATTGCATTTATAGTTAAAAAAATATCCACGGCGGGTCAGAGTTCCTCGGTGACGTCAGGAGCACATTGAACGCCGAACTAAACGCAAATGCCAATAAATCCTTACAACACACAGGAGAATAAACACACACCATCACTGTATCTTTGACCCGTTCTTCACGACACGCGTCGGTTCCAACGCGCGTGAATTAACCCACAGCAGAACAGTCGACCTTTCCAGCGCCGCGCCTCTATCTGCAAGCCCCCACCTTACACCCAGAACAGAGACATCTCAGCCAAATCCTCTCTTTGTGGGCCAAGAAAGCAGGACAATAGCAGACGCAGAGTGTAAAGCAAGCCCCAAGATGGCTGACATGGTGGAGGGATCTGGAAAGATCTTCACACACACCAGGTTTTGTCTTCCTGCCTTCCATCACAACACTTACCAGCTGAGAGAGAGACAGAGAGAGAGCAAAATACTTTTAAAGTACTTGGTAATTTTCCCCGTTTCATTTTTTGGTCAATGAATAATTTTTTTGGTCAATGAAATGGTTTATTTTCCATGCCAATAAAGCTCTTTCGGGGGGGGGGGGGGGGGGGGGGGGGGGGGGAGAGAGAGAGAGAGAAGAGAGAAGAGAGAGAGAGCGAGCGGGGGATGGAGAAATCTAGTACTTTCCACTGTGAACTGTGACCCCCACACACACACTCCTGACACATCTGTTGTCCACTGAAGACTAGCGGCCTCGGTCACTCGTCCAATGAGAGACGACTGGCTTCCTCTCTGCATTTCCTCCAATCAGACGTCAATGTCTCACTTATCTAGGTACACATCCACACTGTGACGTAACAAGATACCTCAGAGAGCGGGGGGAGGGAAGGGGGAGATAGGGGGAGAGAGAGAGAGCACTATATTACATTCTGTTACTCTGATAACTGCTATATTATTTTCATACAATTTAAACTGACATCATCCAATGACAATGCTTACACTTGTGTGTAATATTGCAGCCCTAGTGAAATTTATACTTTTTTACTGTGCATATACATTTTTAGGTTGTTATAGCATAGACTTTTTGACTATGAAAATAGATTTTTTTGCATCTTATTTCTGTGTTTCGGCAGTGTAAATGTACATGTTTCCCATGCCTATAGTGCACTTTGGGCTGAATTGAGAGAGAGACAGAGTGAGAGACGGAATGAGAGAGAGAGAGAGAGAGACGGAGAGGGACAGAGCGAGAGACGGAGAGAGACAGAAAGAAACACAACGAGAGAGCGAGAGAGAGAGCGAGAGAGAGAGCGAGAGAGAGAGCGAGAGAGAGAGCGAGAGAGAGAGCGAGCGCGCCTTGGGGCCAACAGATCCAACACAGATCTTACATTCCACAAGAATTCCCCCCCACCACCTCCTCACCCCCCCCCCACCACATTGTCATGCTAATACAGATACTTCCACAGAGCTCCACATCTTCCAGATGACAATGGTAACCTGTTGACGTTGGCCGACAAGATAAGATACACCCTGGCCCCTCCTCACTCCCCCCCAACCACCATGACCCCCACCCAAAACCCCCCTCCTCACCCCCCTCCACCACCATGACCCCCACCCAAAACCCCCCTCCTCACCCCCCTCCACCACCATGACTCCCACCCAAACCCCCCTCCTCACCCCCCCTCCACCACCATGACTCCCACCCAAACCCCCCTCCTCACCCCCCTCCACCACCATGACCCCCACCCAAACCCCCACCCAAAAATTAACATCAAGTAATAACACAGATTGTCTACATGATGCTTGTAATAAGATGCTAACTGTGCGATGCGTTGGTTAAGTGTGGAATAGTAATAATAAATAATAATAAACTTTATTTCTAAAGCGCCTTCCAAAACCAGAGTTACATGGTGCTTCACACCCTACAACACCATACAATGTAGGTGCAAAGATAGCAAACAGAAAAAAAATAATAATGTAAAAGAAGTGGTCAAACATAGAGAGATAAAACAAAAATCTAACAGTATAACATTAAAGTATTTGAATAGACACAAATATTAGACAAATGCCAGTCCGTGGACAGTGGAAGTGGTTATTCCTTCTTAGTGGTAATAGTTTATCCCACGTAAACTTACACTAAGGTGTACGTTATATGTATGTAGGTTTCAACTACTACTACACATGTATTTTTATTTTATTTTTTTAGATATTTTTTATTGTTTATTTGTATGTATAAAACATGTATATTCACCCTATAGTTTGCATGTATAAATTGTCGATTTGTCTCCTGTATTAAATATGCATATGTTGACATGTCAGGACATTGGCACACACTGTGCCTTAATGCTGTGACGCCATGGTATATACGTGTTTGTGTGTGTGTGTGTGTGTTTACACAGGGGGATGGGCCAGTTGAAATAATACACCATTGGAAGAGAAAGCTGAATATTTGCGTACCGTGTGTTTGGCTCGTTCAGGTCAAATAGCAAATAAATTAAATCCAACATGCGCATCTCTCAGTGAGATCACAACACAGGAAATCAAAAAAGGGAAGAAGTGGAGGAGAAAGGAGAGAGAAAATGGCTGCCGTGCTGAGGGTAAACTCAGGGGCTATTTATAGGTAAGCACCCCCCGTTATTGATCTACACATAGCTGCTACCGCACACATCCAATGCCCCCGCAAAAAAAACACACTAGGCTCTGCTGCTGCCTGTAGCTTCATCTCACCCATCTCCATCCCTCCTCCCCTTGGCTCCTTCCCATCACATCCTCCTCTTCCTCCTCTTCCTCCTCTTCCTCCAACTTATCTACACACACGCGCGCATGCACGTGCGCACGCATTCCTCTCGCTGACAAGAATGTGGCAGGGGTGAGGGGTGTGTTTCCTGATGTGAGTGATGTGTTGTGAGGGAGGGGTGGTGGTCGCGAGAGGGCGCTTGGTTAGCGTCTTAGCATGACAAAGGACTACAGAGTATCTTAGCCAAGCGGACTAGCTAAGACACTAGCAGACTAGCGGAGACGCTAGCAGACTAGCGGAGACGCTAGCCAAGCAGACTAGTGAAAACGCTAGCCAAGGGAACGAGCGAAGACGCAAGTCAAGCAGACTAGCGAAGACGCTACCCTAGCCGACTAGCGAAGACATTAGCCTAGCCGACTAGCGAAAACACTAGCCTAGCCGACTAGCGAAAACGCTAGCCTAGCTGACTAGCGAAGATGCTAGCCTAGCTGACTAGCGAAGATGCTAGCCTAGCCGACTAGCGAAGACGCTAGCCTAGCTGACTAGAGAAGACGCTAGCCTAGCGGACTAGCAAAGACGCCACCCAAGAGGACTAGCAAAGACGCTAGCCAAGCGGACTAGTGAAGACGCTAGCCTAGCTGACTAGCGAAGACGCTAGCCTAGCCGACTAGAGAAGACGCTAGCCTAGCGGACTAACGAAGACATACAGTAACAAGATTCCCCATACACGCTTCTAGTCTCCTTAACCTCTTCCTTGTAGCGTAGCCAGGACCCAAGTGAAGGGAAGACTAGTTGCAGATGACATGGTGTGTTTAGAGTAAAGAATACTACAGAATAGCAAAGAGTGAATGAGTAAATATGCCGTTAGAAAGAAAGAAAGAGCGAACAAACAAAATAACGACAAAAAATGCAAGAACTAAAAAGAAAAAGACCAAATGAATCCATAAACCCCAAAATGAAATGAAAACTAACAGTGACTGTCATTTTTGTCAGTTTTGCTGATTAATATTAAACACAGAAATGTGCTGAGGAGTGGACGTGTGTGTGACCCCAGCAGGGCCCTTGGGGGTTCCTGTTGGTGTGTTTCTACTGGCCCTTCACATAAACACTGCTGACTGGGGACAAACCATTTTCCAGATGGGCAACAAAAGCCCAATAGAGATCAATAATGTAGAGAACAGTTCCTTACAGCACCAAGACTCCCTATCAGACCTCCGCATACGCAAATAACAACACGAGGCTTCAAGGCAGAGATTGTTAATGTGGAAAAATGGTTTTAGAAAAATCCCTGAAGTGCCTTGTTTAGCGTGGGGACAAAAACCATTAACAGTCTCGTTGAGCGAGGCTCCAAGGACAAACTGCTTTTATTTTCTGCTGAAACACAAACATCTCCATGTTTGCTATTTCTCAATGTTGTTCAATGTTGTCTCACTTTATAATTAATAAGTAAATTGGTTGACATGTAAACTGTGTTATGTATATCCAGTAAATCCTGTAAAACAGGAAATAAATAAACCACATATTGTGGCAATATAGTCAACAGCAGAGCAAACCATTCATTTCATTCAGAAGTCAGAAGCCTCTACCTAACACACACACACACACACACACACACACACACACACACACACACACACACACACACACACACACACACACACACACACACACACACACACAGTCACTCCCCCACCCCCAGTGCATGTGTATTAAACCCTTACCTTCCCATGTATCCATCTCATTCTTCTCCTAGTCTGCCCACAGTCCATTCAAGCTTGTAGTTCACTAGAGAAAAGCCACGGGGCGTGCAAGCCTTGGCCTCATGATTCTCTCTCTCTCCCCCCCCCCTCTCCCTCTCTCTCTCTCTCTCCTTTCCCGCTCGGTCTCGCTCTCTCTAGCAGCCTCTCTCCTCGGCAGCTCTGAGCACTCTGGTCGCTCTGAGAGGCGTGAGCCCTACTGGTCACTTCACCGCCTGGTCACATGACCAGGCAGAGTTCACCCCCAGGGGTCATGGTTTGGCCTGAGCTCCAATGACAGCTAGGGGTTATCTGGGTGGAACTGATAGTCCTATTTTCCCTACCGCCAAACAATACACCCCCCTTGCCCAAATTAGCCCCCCCCCCCACACCCCCCCCCCCATAGCCAGGGGCTGCATTGGGAGGACCAAAGTGCACCTCCAAGCATAAACACAGTTTCAAGCTGACAAAACACACCGACACAATAACTAATTGAGCCGCTCCGCTCCGGGTGCACCGAACCGACTTGATGCAGCTAGCTTGTTTATCGGCTAGCTTGTTTATCAGCTGACAAAAACACAAAACAATAAAAGAACAAAAATAAAACGAAGGTCCTTGGTGAATAAAGTTGAATGGATGAATCAATAGCGACGGATCCAGGGAGAACGGTGGGAGCCCAGCTTTTAACGGCGCACCTCGTCAGACCTGATATGAACACGAGGTCTGGATAACACACCCCGATAAAGACCGACTTACCGTCCAGCGGGTCCTCTTCCTTCATCCCCCCCAGAGGCCGGGACAGGGGCACAAACTGAGACACATCCAGCGCTGCTCCAGCAGGGGACACACTCCCTCGGAAAACCCCCTCCCCGAGACTCCCTTCTGGGGTTCGAACCTGTGACTTCCCCCGGCTCCTCTCTGGATGATCCCAGCACCAGACTAGCGGACACACGGGTCCTGCAGGGAGCACTTAGCCGCCCCCCCCCCCACCCCCTACCCACCAGCCAGAGCTCCACCCTGCTAATGCTACTGCAAGCTACTCACACAACCACCGCCGCCCCCCTGCCAGGTTCAGAAACACCCTCCCCATGGACCTGCTAATGCTAATTACCATGGCCCCTATAGGAGATCATTAAGACGCTTTTATTATAAAACACAACCGCAGAGACAGAGGGACGTAAAATGTTTTTTTTGTATAATATGCCCACAAGAAGAAAGATGGATTGGTGGTTATGTAGGAACCAATGCATTTGACGCATCTTAGCCGTGTTATACATTAAGCCGTGCGCCTGCTGCCATATGTCAACGCATCGCATGGCTTAAGGGCACTGATGCGCTTAATATGCTGCGCCGTTGCATGCCCCTCTCCCATGCATCAAAACACTGCATTTTTTTTCTCTGCACAAGCAGCGGGTCGACCTGGTCAACCATTTACCTAAACATGACCACCACTCAAAGGTTTGAAAAACCCACTGGATTTGGTTTCCTCAAATGGGTTCCAAGTCAAAGAGAAAGAGGGAAAGAAGGGACTTCATACATGGAGCAGATCATTAATTTCATGGCTTGGGTGTGGAAGGCCACGTGTGTTGATGCTGTCGATACCAACTGAAGATCAGGGGGGGGGGTTGTATGGGAACTAGCCATATGCTCCCCTTGACCTCGACACCTTCCCTCTCCCACGTGGCAGAGCTAAACAGAATAATCCCCGGCGATGATCTTCGTTGTTAACCTTGAAGAGCCAGCGAGCGATGCAGGACCGCTGGGGTCCACGGGGCCGTCACCGGGGGACGCCGCTGGTCTGCGGAGCAGGTGGGGGTTATCTGCTCGCGACCCACCTCTGAGCTGTGAGTCAGACATAACCTGGGCCCTGCAGGGTGTTTTAAAAGTTGGGAGGATAACACACACGACAGGTCTGAGAGGACAAAAACGCCTCTAGGATTTTGGGTAAATGAAAGGTAACAATATAGAGGAAAGAGGACTCTCAGAGGAAAACATCCATGCGGTCGAAATGGTGTGGAACAGTGTTCTACGACTGCATGATAAAGGATCATGAGATCATGAGAGCTATATCATTTGTGAAATCATTTTATTATAGTTTTAAGCTCACACTGATACGTCTCAAGTGTTATGCCAATATAATGTGTCGGTTGAATAGAATGGATCTGATTCTGTGGAGCCTTGGAGATATTTCCAATACAAAAGCATGTTCAAAACAACCTTGCTGTGAACACAAAGGTACGACAGTAAGAAACGGTTTATTATGTTTCAAAGGTTTGATTTGAAACATAATATATTTCAAAGGTTTGAAACATAAAACAGTTTATTATCGAACAAAAATGCTTTCAGTATTAAATAATCTATCTAGATATCTGCACCCATCTATTGACTCTGTTTAAGAATACAAATAAAAAAGCATTTTAAACATAAATACATTTTAACCATTTAACCAACAACAAAAGTAGGCTACTTTTGTTATGTTACGTTAAACCTAATATATTTTTTTTGTTTCATGTAAAGATAAAAGCAGTTAGCTAGCCATGGAAAGTAAAGTTTCATGAATTTTAATCTTTTATGCACCCGAGGCAACACAGTATTCTTAATCTACATTGTTATTCTGTTCCTGACCTTCGCTCCCCCCCCCTCTCTCTCTCCCTCTTTAAAACAAAGCAGAGCCCAAGTTAGCTCAAATGCTAATGCCATGCAGTGTCATTTCAAATGAGGTTTTTGTTTTTTTCGTTTTTTTGCATTTCACTAAACATTAGATTAACAAAGGCTCCTCCTTTTGTTTGAGCTCCACTCCCCACACGCTGGCTGTTCGGCTCTCCACTGGCCTCCTCCCCCGAGACAAAGGCTCGTAGGAAAAACTAGACCAACCCACCACTCTGGTTGTTTGGCATTTCTCCCCAACACCAGGGGCCAAACCCGCTCAGGAGCCACATAAAATGGAGGTTGCTCAGGGGCCACTGGGCAGAATAATTACCTTTTAACAAGAGGGGTCCCCCACACAAGAAATCAATATCTTCCGTTTATGTAAAAGGCCAGAAATGAATAGAACCGAATCACAGCCGTGCTGATATTCAGTATAACAGCACTCCCCTGTGTGATATTGCTTAAATAAACTAACCAATAATAACGAAACAAGCAGCTGAGAACTCTACTCTGCACGTATGTCCAACACAACAACAACACGCACTTATTGTATTTACTTTTATATTAAAGCCTATTGTAACATTTGATTGATTTGTTTGCGACATTTAATATTTAATTTGTTTCAGTCAGACGGAACACACAATTATATCCGCAATGATTAATTCAGTTTGACGTTCAATAGGCTATTCCCCCTTTTTGTTTCCTAATCTCAATATCTTATTGAGAGACGATTTCTTTCAGATTTGTCATGTTTTAAAGAGTACACATTGGACAATATTTCACACATATTTCCCAGCGTGTCACACAATGTCCTTGATATTCGAAAAAGAACATGTTGAATAACAATATCAGGGATCCAGTAGTGTGAAATATTGTCCAATGTGTCGAGTCTTTAGAACAAGAAATCTAAAAGAAATCTGTCCTTTTTCATCAAGCTGTTTTGTTTTGCAAGATAATATTAAATTAAAATTGCAGAGAGAGAGACAGAGAGAGAGAGTTCAAAAAGAAGTTCAAAATCAGCAGGGGGAGGCACGCAGAAACAGCTGTTTGCGGCTTGTGTAAAAGCCCTAAAAAAGAATGTTTGAGTACACAAACTTTCCTCAGGTGATGTGTATAATGACTGGATGATCAAAATAATCATAAAAATGAATACATATACAACAGCCTAAGCGATAATCACATCTTGGTCAATAATTTGGCTGTTTTTGCTATTTTTCTACAGATACATAAAGCTTAATGAAATAGGCAACTAATACAAAACACACACACACACAGAATGTGAACACTATTAATTATTAATTTGTAATTCTATCCGGGGGGGGGGGGGGGGGGGGGGGGGGGTTAGGTGACTATTTATAACTTTGCTTGCCAATAAAAACCCGAGAAGAAAGCTTCACTTTTGAAGTTCATCGTAACATAAGGTCGAAAGTGAGCTTGCATGGACAGACATTTAGGATAAAACCCCAGTTTAAATGATGTCATACAAACATCGGTAACGCTTTATATTAAGGTCCTTGTAATAACCATTAATTAATAGGTAATAAGGCCCTTGTAAGTCCTTACAATATGCTTATTAACATTATTGTGTGTTTATAAGCCTATATAAGTGTTAATAATGGCATTATAATACAGTTAATAGCAGGCTATAACACGTTTATAAGCGCTTATAAGAAACTTGTTAACAGTTTGCAAATGCTTAAGAACATTAATAAAATCCTCATGAGTATCTTATAATTGTTCATAATAGCAAACACCCATAACCCACCCATTACGTCTTTGCCATGCCTTTATTAATCTTCTTTTGTTTGCTTATTGATATTAAAATATACTTTATTGCTCATCTATTATAAGTTAACTATGCACTTGTTAACAGTTAACTATGCTTTTTGCAGCTACCGGATCTAAAGCGAGAACAATGCCTTATTAAGTCTAATAAATATTTCATTATGTGTTAATTACTGGTTAATGATTTTCACAACCTCCACGTCTAGAATGTGGTCAAGGCTGATATAATGGGAAGAAAAAAAACTAGAAGCTGCAAAAAGCATAGTTAACTGTTAACAAGTGCATAGTTAACTAACAATAACGGCATAATAAAGTATATTTTATTTTAGTAAAGCAAACAAAAAAAGATTCTTAAAGGCATAATAATGCATAATAAATGATTTATTAGCCTTAATAAGGCATTGTTCTCGCTTTAGATCCGGTAGCTGCAAAAAGCATAGTTAACTGTTAACAAGTGCATAGTTAACTTATAATAGATGAGCAATAAAGTATATTTTAATATCAATAAGCAAACAAAAGATTAATAAAGGCATGGCAAAGACGTAATGGGTGGGTTATATGGGTGTTTGTAATGCTATTATGAACAATTATAAGATACTCATGAGGCTTTTATTAATGTTCTTAAGCATTTGCAAACTTAACAAGTTTCTTATAAGCGCTTATAAATGTGTTATAGCCTGCTATTAACCGTATTATAATGCCATTATTAACACTTATATAGGCTTATAAACACACAATAATGTTAATAAGAATCTTGTAAGGACTTACAAGGGCCTTATTACCTATTAATTAATGGTTATTACAAGGACCTTAATATAAAGCGTTACCCAAACATCAAATACAACGACCGAAATAGGTGTTTCATCTTGATTAGCAATATTACTACTATTGTTTTACTATTATACTTATAATTTTATTTGCACATTGCAAGACCAACAGTCCGTCTTTCACATTCATGCCGGAGCTATACTAATAGCATTAGCATATCTTCATTAGCAGTGTTAGTGACAAGCGTCTGAGTCGGAGTGAAATGAACACAACTGTGCTTGAGACCAGGGTGGGGGTGGGTCAGTCGCAGGGTGAACAATGCCTTTGTCACAGCTGAAAATGTAAGGAAGTGAGTGGGGGATTAAGATTGGGGGGGAAACAGGAGCCACCTCACACACAGAATGGAAATGTTTAGCTTTTTATTGTATTGTCATTTTATTAGTAGTATTGTTTTTTTTATTTAATTTTTATAATCTTATTTATGCATCTCATTCCATTTTTTGTGCTTTGGCAATGTAAATGTAGCCTACATTTCCCATGCCAATAAAGCCCTTTGAATTTAATTGGCTGGAGACGAGTGCCGTGAGCACCGGCAGTTACGACAACCTACCACTAGAGGGAGCCACCTGACAGACCAGAGATGCCAAGCGGCTTTTTAATTTCATTGTTGCTGTCGTCCTGTTGTTCAGACAAAGACAGAGATAAATGTGAACCTGTACCAACTTGCTTTCTCGACATAACACAAGTTCAGAATCATTACCGCCTATTCAGAAGAGATTTTTCTCTGCTGGAAAGGCCCATTGAACATTTTGGTCTATCTATGTTTCATACGTTGCTACTAAATGTAGGTCCTATTAATTATTACTACTGTGTGTTGAATATTTAATCTCAAAGCAAATGAAGAGGAAAATGTAGGTATTCAAACAACATGAAGTAGTTGTTCAGCAACGTAATACATTGGAATTGTTTTGTGATGTCTAATTAAATTGTTGTTTGATGCAACATGTTATAGATAATCCTGATAAAAATATCAGGCCTTTTTACTTTTTTTCTCAAATGTTTTGTATATTTATTTTTTATTTGTGTTGGAATGCAAGGCCTTCGGTTTGATCACGCAATGTGGGCCATCAGAAACAATAGTCGGGTTCTGGTGACGTTTTAAGCCAGATTTACAGTGTTGACCACCCTCCCATAACCCCTCCATCACCCCCTGACAGGGTTTTACTCAGAAGCCCCTTATCCTGCTATGGTACCAAGCTTAGAAGATTATCACTAATGTGAGTCTGATTGGTTGAAGGTCCATGATCATACATAACCACCAAGTATCTAATTGGTCATTGCTCTTATACCACAGACACCACGGTGTCTCTGATTGGTTGAACTTATTTGATCATATGGAATTCAACAGGGTTAGCCAATGGGAACAATGGGATCAAATTAAACCCCAGTCAAATATCTAAAAGATGAAAAACAAATCAGTCAAAAATGGCTCAAAAAATACAATTTGTTACTGTTGCCAAAGAACACAGTAACCAGGAGGGTACAGGAACGATCTTAATCTCTGACATCTTTTTCTCTTCCAAAAGACAAGCGTTGCTGCCGAGTCTCTGTGTCGTCTCAGTCTTGTTATCTCTCTCCTTCCTGTCAGCCATGTTGCTAATGACAGGTTAGCTCCACAGCACCGCTGCATGCCCCCTCACATTACCTCACTAGGAGCCTGTCAAATTACACTGGGATCCTACCTCCCTCGCCCCCAGTACCTCTCTCCCCCCCTCTCTCTCTCTCTCCGCTGCCTGTCAGCTCTCTCCCTCCCCTCCCCATCTCTCTCCTTTCATTTGCTTTTGTTTTTGCCATTGATGTTTATTTGTTTGTGTGGTGTATGTGTGTGTGTGTGTGTGTGTGTGTGTGCGTGCACACACACTTGTTATGCCAAAGGCCACCGACCTGAACCAAAATATTATAGAAATCACAGACCTCAAATTTGCCATCATATTTTACTATACGA